>ML827945.1:0-16312 GCA_009831015.1 Picea engelmannii
CCCACTTGTCCCCATCCTTAGAACTTAGGATAAAATAATTATCCATACTTTATACTTTAAGCTCCCTATATTAGCCCCTTATCCTTAACTTGTATCCCCTTTTCAATAACTAGTGGATTTTAGTCCCCCATAATATTTTACATGGTTGGTCTGCCGCAATGATGTGTTTTTCATTAATATTTTCATGTGAATACATTTACGTTTACATTACAGATATAATATCCTTTCTGCATCCCGGCTCACCAGCCTGAGAAAATTTGTATTTACATTTATAGTTGGGGTTCAGCCTAGGGGTATTACATATCTTATGATATGGTACATGGTTGATGCTTGAGACAATTCATGATTGATGGACGGTTTGTTACAATTGTTGGTGCATTTTTTATGCACGGTTTAGTACAGGTTTTGGTGCATGGTTGATGCACGGTATGGTGTAGTTGTTGGTGCATAATAGATGCATGGTTGATACAGGTTTATGTAGATGGTATGGTATACGTTGATATGCATGGTTGGCACAGGTTGATGTACATGGTATGGTACAAGTTGATGTACATGGTTTGGTGATGGTTGTTGTATCCATGTGAGTGGATCTGACTGATGATGGTATATCAATGACATTGGCAGATTGGACATAGTGACAGGTTGGATAAAGTGGCAGGTTGATAGGTTATGGGTTGATGTGACAGTGGTAGTGATAGTGGAAGTAATTGTGGTAGTGAAAATTTGGTCTACATTTGTATTTCAAGGCAGAAAAAACAGGCAAGGAAAGGGGGTTGTAACCTCCTTCTGGTTGGTGTCGGAGAACATGGGGAGTTGGAGCTTGAGAATCAGGGGGTTGTAGCCTCCTTCTGTTTGGAGCCATAGAATTCAAGGAGTTTTAGCTTCCTTCATATTGGATCATATAAATAGGGTGTTGTAGACTCCTTCCAATTGTATCTGGAGAATTGGGAAGTTGGTTCTTCCAATGAATGTATTCTTGAAAATATATAAGAAAGAATTATGTGGTTTTCTTGATGATGCATGATTGATGTTGTTGATGTTATGGTTCTTATGTTTATATGCTCATGATATATTTGATACAATCATAGATGATAAATTGATGGTATACCATTGATTAAGTTGAATTTTATATATTGTGGTTAAAAGTGGTAAAATTACTCATATTGATTCACCCCCCCTCTCAATATTCCAACAATTGGTATCAAAGCCAGTTCCTTTAGGAAAATAGTTTAACCACTGGAAGGAAGATCATGGAGTATGCTATGTTTGGGGTACCACAATTCGATGGTCAGAATGGTCAAAGATTTGAAATGTGGAGTATTTGGATGAAAACATTTTTAGAGGCACATGGGTATGATGTTTGGAAATCAATTGTTATAGGATATACCGCTACTAAGAAACCAAATACTGTAGCCAAGAAGGAATTGAAAATAAACAACAAAATAGCAATGGATTTCAGCTTGGAAGGATTACCTGATTCAGTAAAAGAGAAAGTGGGACAATGTTCATCAACTAAAGAACTTTGGGAAAAGTTACAAAATATATAATCAAATAAATCGCATCCCATCACAGGGCCAAAGCACATTGATCATAACAAAGAAGAGGTTAAATATGAATAAGAAGAAATATGCTCATCATGTCAAACAAATTTAGAAGAAGATTGTGTAGAATACATAGTAGATATTGAAGCGGGATAAATCAATGATTTAGAGGAATTGACGAAAGAAAGGAAGAAAAACAAGTCTCTTGAAGAACAATTGGTCAAGAATAATTCTCAAGAAATTTCTGAAAAATACCAAGAGGTTGTCATGAATCTAAAATCTCAACTAGAAGAATCCAGAAGGATTGAAGAAACATTATAAAATTCATATGGAAGAGAAGCAATATTTGGAAGCCAAAATAACAACACAAAGAAAGGAAGCAAAAAAGAGAGAAGATTTTGACAGATCATCTCAAGGAAAGATCTATGGATTTAAACCATATTGAATAAAAATTTATTCAACAAGAAAAAGGGATTAAAGAAGAAATCGTCTCCTTGAAAATTCCAACTTGAAGAAGCAAAGAGAATGGAAGAAGTCATGAATACTCAAATGATGAAGAAAGAATAAGAGGTTGAGATGCGTGTATAAGAAGTTATCACATTAAGAGTTAAAATTGTCAAGCTCAGCAAGAACATTGAAGAGAGAGAAACATCCACATCATCAGAAAATAAAATTGAAGAGAATCACTCCAGGTTGCCATAAAGGAAGAATGAAGAAAAAGGTAAGAGTTATGCAGAAGTACTCAAAGAAAGGAATCATGGTCAACAAGAATCAAAGAAAAATGAGTATACATATTCAAGAATACCTTCCACATTGAAGCAGCAAAGAAGCTTCAATCAGGATGAAGGAATCAACAGAATAAATGATCACAATCAGGATGAAGGAATCAACAGAATAAATGATCATGATCAACCAAGGTAGGAATTCAGAAGGACTACACCACAAATAAGATCATTCACTCGCAGGAATGTAAATTTATTTTATGGTCATTTTTTTAATTGTACTAAATTTGGACATAAAGTTGCATATTGCAGGGCTTATGGAATAAATTTTCAAGCAAGAAATAATTATGTGGCCCCACAAAACATTGAATGTTACAAATTCCATAATTATGATCACATAGCTCAGAATTATAGAAGCAAGTTATAACTTTCCATGAAATAAAATATCAATGTCAAACACACAAAGGTTTGGATAATAAAAGAAAGACAAGAAGAGTAGGTGAATAAAGAACATGTCCCAGAGATCACGGTATTTGCATTAGTGCGAGAAAGAAAAGAAGAGAAAGTGAATAAAGAACAGGCTCAAGAGATTGTGCTCTCAGGAATTGTAGTGCAAGATCATAATGAATCTACAGGAAAAATGAAGAAGTCAGAGTTCAGAGAGATGATGAATCCACATATGAAGAGGAATATTACTATGCATTAGGGTGTATTCCTCCATTTTTCTTAGCCATTAGGCTTGGAGACTCCTATTAAATTTGAATATTGAACAGGGGGAGTCGGTATAGTAGCTACTATAGATTAGATAACCATACATTGATAAGTTTGAAGTGTTTGTAGAGACAGATTCAAAGAAGTCAGATATAATAAGAACAAAATGAAAGATTGATCGATTGAGAAGCAGTGTTCCTATGAATAATTCAGAGGAATATCATTGACACACTTTCCAGTCAAGAATATAGTCATTACAGGTTTGATTATGTATTGCATATCATTGGACATATTTGATTTAGTCTAAGAAACATGAATATGTGATGATCAGTTGCAGCAAAGAAGCCTTCATAATAGTACAATGATAGATGGGTCAGCATTGTGGACAATTGAGTAGCAGAGTTATGGACAACTTATGACATATGGACATATATGGATTTATGATATCACTGGAAGGTCTAGAAATATAAATAGCAGAGCATATTTAAAATTGGAATTAGTGGAATCAGTGAACAAGCAGTGAAAGGCATATCAAAATGGGGAAAGAGAAACCTTCAACAGAAGCTACATCATTAGAGGGACATTGTTGAACAATATGGTCATTGATGTTTAAATAGTAAACATAACAAGCCATGAAGATTTGAAGTCAAGAAATTTTCAATGCTTTTTATATATGTCAAAGAGTTACAATAGGAAGAACTAATGGAAAATAAGTAGCACTAGAAGAGAGGAAATTAAACATACACGGGGAGTCCCATATTGTTCTATATATTGCAGAGAATTCAAGGAAAGAGAAATCATCAGAGAAAGAGATCATAAAAGAAACACTAGAAGCATGTAGACAAGGAGAGACATACCGATAGGGGGAGTTATCATTTTTCCCATGATGTCAAAGGGAGAGAAAGAGAGAGACTAGAAAAGAAATATTCAAGCACATGAAATTAGAGATGGATTGTTCAAAGAAGGTATACTTTCATGGGGAGTCACTCTTTTCTATCAAAAGAGAAGGGGAATGTGGAAATAAACGGGAGGACAAAAACATGTGAAGAGAAAGAATAGACGCATGAAGATAGGGGGAGAATCCCCAAGGAGAGATACCCTTTGCCATTGATGGTAAAGGGGGAGAGAGAGAAACATTGATGAGGATCGATGATCACAGGGGGATCATGAGTATTGGAGTATTCATATTTCCATCAATGTTTGTGTTTCCGTCAATGTATAAGGGGGATATTGTTGGACAGTTGGTTCTCATTGATGTCAACCCTTAGAATGTTTGAGATACCATAGATTTGTGGTCTATATTGATGGTGAGTTATTTGTCATTGATGTCAAAAAGAGTGGTTGATGTCAACAGATGTGATGGGTGCATTTGATGAAGTCTACACAAATCCATGGAGGGGTGGTCATGCTACCTAGAGTTTTTTTAGGAATAAGGACACGAAGGATAGTCTAAATGTAGGTAACACACTCATAGATGGACAATCCTCATTGTGTTGTTTCTAGAGATAGGTGGTAT
This sequence comes from Picea engelmannii, assembly GCA_009831015.1. Taxonomy (NCBI): domain Eukaryota; kingdom Viridiplantae; phylum Streptophyta; class Pinopsida; order Pinales; family Pinaceae; genus Picea; species Picea engelmannii. The sequence goes on from ML827945.1 coordinate 4,491, forward strand.
GCCACATGGTTCCTCACAGTTAGGGAGATAATTCATCATGAAGTTGGAAGCCCCGAAGAATGGTCAAGAAGCCCCTAATTGGTTACAAGTCATTAATGAAAGGGTAAATTTGTTGTGACAAGAAAGTTCAAGAATCCCTAAGGCTAAGGAGAGAAGTTACTTGGAAAAAGTATAAATACACCTCAAGGATTCTATCATAAGGATACACACACACATTCATTGAATATCTATCTTATGAGAATAATTTGGTATATTGGAAAATCTGAGGTCGAGTCTGAGGCAGCGGAGAAATTGTGTAAGAAGAGCGGAAGTTTCAGATATGCAGAGAGGAAGGGTTTTTATGTAACCCTTATTTAGCAGGCCCTCATGGGTCATCTTGAGGGTGTCATGTGAGGCACCCCCCTGGGTTGAATAGTGTTCATCATGCAAGACCCTATGTGATAGGTAGTCTTTGTCCCACGAGGACAAGACAAAAGTGAATCATAATGCTTGTGTTAGGTTCTTTAAGCCCAGGTTGGTCTATTTTTCTGATATCTGATACAACAGATCATCTACAGGTTATAGGTATTATTATGTGTTTGATTTGAGATTTACATGTTATGGTTATGGTGAATGATTGATGCATGATTGGTATATTGTTGATACATTGTCACATGATTGAGGAACATCTTAGGTGCATCATGTTGACACTTATATGAGGTACATTTATGGATGATATTGATGCATGGTTGAGGTAACTCTTGTGTTGGTACATTCTTGAGGAATTTCATGGTAGTGGTTTTTCATGGTACACCTTGGTGATAGTATGATACATTGTTAGAGGCAAATATTGGATGTATTGTACATGCTAGTTGAGGTATATATATTGAGGTACATTACTAGTGCATATATTGGACATATTGGCACATGGTGTGAGGCATATTCTTGGTATATGTATGAAGTGCATATCTTGGTGATATTGGTACATGTTGAGATACACTTTAGTGATGTTATGGTACATTGACTAGTAGCACATCTTGGTTATATTGGTATCTTGGATATCTTGGTTATGCTTGAGGAAGTTCATTAATGATATCTTATGATATGGTACATGGTTGATGCATGAGACGGTGCATGATTGATGGATGATTCGGTACATATGTTGGTGAATTGTTGATGCAAGGTTTGGTACAGGTTTTGGTGCATGGTTGATGCACGATATGGTGTAGTTGTTGGTTCATGATTGATGCATGGTATATACAGGTTCATGTACATGATATGGTATAGGTTGATATGCATGGTTGGCATACTTTGATGTACATGGTATGGTACAAGTTCATGTACATGATTTATGAGTGGTGTACATGGTTTGGTGATTGTTGTTGTATACATGTGAGTGGATCTAGTTGATGATGGTATATTAGTGACAATGATAGGTTGGACACAGTGACAAGTTCGATACATTGACAGGTTGATGTGACAGTGGCAGTGACAATGGAAATTGTTGTGGTAGTGATAGTTTGTTCTACATTTATATTTCAGGGAGATAGGACGGCTTAAGGAAAGGGGGTTGTAGCCTCCTTCCAGTTGGTGTCAGAGAACATAGAGAGTTGGAGCTTCCTTCAAGTTGGAGCCTGAGAATTAGGGGGTTGTAGCCTCTTTCTAGTTGGAGCTAGAGAATTTAGGGAGTTGTAGCTTCCTTCAGGTTGGAGCCCTTAAAATAGGGGGTCGTAGACTCCTTCCAGTTGTAGCTGGAGAATTGGGAAGTCGGTGCTTCCAATGATTGTATTCTTGACAATATATAAGAAATCATTATGTGATTTTCTCCCATTTTGGTTTCCACATAAATTATGGTGTATTGTGTATTTGATGTGATGTTTCTTATGTTTATATGATCATGATATATTGGATGCAATAATAGATGATACGATGATGATATATTGTTGATTAAGTTGGAGTTTATATATTGTGTTTAAAAGTGGTAAAAGTGCTCATACTGATTCACCCCATCCTCTCTTAGTATTCCAACAATTGGTGTCAGATCCAGTTCCTTCAAGAAAACAGTTTAACCACTGGAAGGGAGATCATGGAGTACGCTATGTTTGGGGTACCACAATTTCATGGTCAGAATGGTCAGATATTTTAAATGTGGAGTATGAGGATGAAAAAAAATTTAGAGGAACAAGGGTATTATGTTTTGTAATCAATTTTTACAGGATGTACTGCTAATAAGAAATGAAAGACTGCAATGAAGAAGAATTTGAAAAGAAACAACAAAATATCAATGGATTTCATATTGGAAGGATTACCTGATTGAGTAAAAGTGAAAGTGGGACAATGTTCATCAGCCAAAGAACTTTGGGAAAAGTTACAAAATATATAATCAAATAAATCTCATCCCATCATAGGGATAAAGCATACTCATCAGAACAAATAAGAGGTTAAATATGAACAAGAATAAATATGCTCATCATGTCAAACAGATTCAAAAGAAGAATATTTTGAAGAAGACATGGTATATATTGAAGAAAAATTAATCAGTGCTTTAGACGAATTGATGAAAGAAAGGAAGAAAATCAAGTCTCTTGAAGAACAATTGTTTAAGAATAATTCTCAAGAAGGTTCCAAAAAATACCATCAGGTCATCATGAATCTAAAAGATCAACTAGAAGAATCCAGAATGATTGAAGAAACATACAAAAGTCATATGGAAGATAAGCAGTGTTTGGAAGCCAAAATAGCAACACAAAGAAAGGAATCAGAAAAGAGAGAGAATATTTTGACAGATCATCTCAAGTAAATATCTTATGATTTAAACCATCTTGAAGAAGAATTCAGTCAACAAGAAAAGGGGCTTAAATAAGAAATCATCTCCTTAAAAATACAACTTGAAGAAGCAAAGAGAACAAAAAAAGTCATGAAGATTCAGATGACGAGGAAAGAAGAAGAGGTTGAGAATCTTGAAGAATAAGTTTTCTTATCAATATTTAAAATTGTCAAGTTCAACAAGAACGCTAAAGAGAGGGAAACATCCACATCATCGAAAACCAAAATTGAAGAGAAGCACTCTAGGTTTCTAGAAAGGAAGAATGAAGTTGCAAATTGCAGGTCTTAATGAAGAAATGTTCAAGTAAGAAATGCTTATGTGGCCCACATAACATTGAATGTTACAAATGCCACAATTATGGTCACATAGCTTGGAATTATAGAACCATGTTAGAGCCTTCCATGAAAGAAAGTATCAATGTCAAACACATGAAGTTTTAGAGAATAAAATAAAGACAAGAAGTTATGAACCTAACCCCTCACATAGGTAGAATAATATATTTCCATGTAATAAAGGTCAATATTAATAAGGCCTATCAATAAGGAATAATAAGTCAAATGTAAGAAGACCTAATAGAAGTTTTCTCTTCTAGAAGGATCGTCCTCTAGATTCTTCTTTTGATAGACATATTTAGTATAAATAGGAGTTGAGGGTATGAGAAGTTTTGTCTTGGATATTATTGTAATAGAGCTCTGCTCAGCTGGAGGTTTCCCCCTCGAAGAGGCAAGTGAACATCGCTCTCAGTAATCAAAGTGCTCTTTCTTGTGTTATTCTGGTATTATTTTGGTATTGTTCTAGTTATATCGTTGTTTATATACCATTTATAGCTAATTGTTTTTGTTCAGCTTACTATTTTATATCTGGAATATTACAAGTGGTATCAGAGCACCTTCCTCGGTAGAAGATTGTGGGTTAATTATTTTCAGGGTAAATATGTATTCCAACATCTTTAAGCTACAGAGATCTATCGTTACACGCATAAACCCATGGTCGAGGATTCATACACACAGGAAATACAAGTGGCACTTAAGCACACATCTATTGGCCACCCTTGTAACCCTTGTTGGTACGCCTTTGAGTGGTAGCGCATCAGACAACACCTATATACGGATCATCCTAGATCTCCTGAATCCCTCCATAGATAAACTGATCGGCCACTTGACTTCTATAGTGTGGCCGAGAACAAAAATCGGGAAGATACTCTCTAGTACCTAGGTAGTCAAGTAGTACGGCTAAGGGCATTGTCTAGCCTCCTTAGTTGGTGCCCTGAGATATTGGTTTGAGTACTATTGTTGGACCCTGAACGTATATCAGAGATTTATAGCATAGGGAAAACCCTTGTCTGTAGAACCCTTGAATAGCCTAACCCTTGGGATGGAAACAAAAACAGAACAGACAATATCTATTGTCGCGCAACAGTGTCTCCTACATTCAGGTTGCGAAATTACTACACATTTCTTCCTATTAAGAATTTGGGCATTTTATCACTGCAGTATTCTTCATATCAGAGTGTAAATCTCTAGGAGTAAAAACAAAGTCTGGATCCTGTTGGCACCATTATTTGAGACCTATCCCGTTGGATTTCTCTCTTTTCCCTTATTGCAATCATCCCTATCATTTTTCAGCAAAACAAAAATTCTCGTGGACCCGACCCCCTTCCAACACCCTTATTTTGGATTTACCCCATTGGATTCAACTCGTTGCCTTGATCATTGTGATACACTTCACCCATAACCCATTTTATGTGTGGTCCCACCCACCCCTTTTTCGTGTTCCCTTTTCATCATGGCCCACACCTGTAGTCAAGACTTGGAAGCTCGCTTCAATACATTGCACTCTAATTTCACAGATACCCAAAAAGAAGCGAGGCATCTCAGTGCCAATATTTCCACCATCAATAAAAACATGCATTCCTCCATCAACACCAAAATAGACAACCTCAAACAAGACCTTTCTACCCATCTTTAATCCTTCACTACCATGATCTGCGCCAAGCTACATATCCCTGCAGATCTTCCCTCATCTGACCCACGTTTGCAAACTAAAGGTGAAACTTCCTCTCATTCCCATAATTTTAAGCCCCATCACTTTCAGTGTGACCTATGATTTCCTCATGTGTATGTGACCAAATTTGATGGCTCAGATTCCACTGGCTAGGTAACTCAAATGGAACATTATTTCTCTTTGTATGGCATTATGGATGAGTTTTCAAAACTCTGGTATGGTGTTCTCCATCTAGATCAAGAACATTGGCAATCGTGGCAATGGAGAAAAAATGTTCATCAAGGGTATGTGGCTTACACACACTTTGTGGCAGAGCTTTATGAATGCTTTGACAATGACACCAACCATTTAGGTCGTTTGACAAAGTTGAAACAATATGGCACAGTGAAATACATTATAGCCACTTTTGAGCGATTGGATTTTTGTACGAAGGGCATGTCTGATGCTTTTTTCTAAGAAATTTTTATCAGTGGCCTCAAGGATGAGATTCGTTCCCATGTCCTCATGGCTCAACATCATAGTTGGGTGGACACTACTAAAAGAGCCAAGGAATCACATCGGGTTGTCTCTTCTCAAAACTGAAAAACCTCCTTTATTCCTCACACTAAACCAGTCACTCCCACTCCTCCTTCTACTCCATTAAAGATCCAGAAATTGACTAGGGTCGAAATGGCTGAATGCCAACTCAAAGACCTTTGTTATAATTGTGATGAAAAATATTTTCTTGGGCACAAGTGTAAGGAACAAAATATTTTTATGGACATCTCGGAGGATGTTTCAGAAGAGGATGTTGAGGCTCCCCTTGTGTCTGTGTCACCTGAACCCACTGACATGACCCCTCCCTCAGACCCTCCCGAAGTAGAACTAATCATTTCCCTAAATTCTCTCACTGGATTCTCTGCTCCCCAAACCCTCAAGCTAATTGGTTGCATTAAGCATAGGAAGGTCATCATTCTTGTTGATAGTGGAAGCACCCATAATTTTATTCATCACCACATTTCAAATCATGATTGCCAATGGTGGGTCCATGAAATGTGGAGGGCATTGTGAAAATTTGTGTATCCAAATTGGTGAGTAACACATGAAATCTCATATGTTTGCTATCGACATGGGCGAATGTGACATTGTGTTGGGTGCAGAATGGCTAAGGAATTTGGGTCCCATTCTCATGGATTTTAAGGAATTAACCATGCAATTCAACCAGGAGGGCCAAAACTATAAGTTCCAAGGCATCATCATCGATTCCCCGGAGATCATCAGTTCCCATTGCATGGAAAAGCTGCTCAAAAAATTTCATTCTGGCATTATTTCCTAACTCCATGTCATACAAGCCACTGAGACACCCTCTATGTCGCAAGACCTCTAATCCATCCTCTCTAAACATTAAGTGGTTTTTTCCACTCCCCAAGGGCTCCCTCCTTCCTGTGGTGTACATGATCATTCCATTTCCCTTGTCCCTATCGTCATCCCTTTGCCCAAAAAAATGAAATTGAGAAAATTGTTCAAGAATTGCTCAACATAGGTGTTATCCTCCCTAGTACGATCCATTAATATTCTCCTGTGTTCATGGTCCTTAAGAAATAAGGTTTTTGGCACATGTGTCCTGACTTCCACTCCCTAAAAAAACTCACCATTAAAGAAAAATTTCCCATTCATGTCATTGATGACCTCTTGGATGAATTGAGTGGCGCCTAGTTCTTTACTAAACTTGATATTTGTTCTTTATACCACCAGATCCATAGGAACGAGGCAGACATTCCTAGGACTGCATTTAGAACTCATGAGGACCACTATGAGTTTTTGGTCATGCCCTTTGGCTTGTGTAATGCTCCCTCCACTTTCCAAAGCCTCATGAATCATGTCTTTCATCCTTTTCTCCATCATTTTTTCTTAGTTTTCTTTGATCATATCCTCATCTATAGTAAAACATAGAGAACCCATCTTTCTCATGTGGATCGAGTTCTCCATATACTCTCTACACCAACTTTTCCTCAAGCAATCTGAATGTGCGTTTGGTGCCTCGTAAGTCGAGTACTTGGGTCATCTTGTTGGCAAGGACAGTGTCAGGGTGGATCCTAAAAATATTGAAGCTATGCAAGATTGGCCTCACCCAAAGAGTCTCAAAATCTTGCATGGATTTTTGGGTTTAACAGGTTATTATTGCAAGTTTGTTAATAATTATGGAAAGATTGTGGCACCTATCACTGCTCTCTTTAAAAATAATTATTTCACTTGGACTCCAGCAGCTGCTTAGGATTTTCAACCCTTTAATATGGCCATGTGCACCACTCCAGTCCTGGCCCTTCTTGATTTCACAAAGACCTTTGTTCTAGAATGTGATGCTTCTGGTAAAAGAATTGGCACAGTCCTTATGCAAGAGGGTCAGACTTTAGCCTTTACCAGCAAACAATTGTCAGAGCGACATTTGGGAAAATAAATCTATGAAAAGGAAATGTTGGCTATTCTACATGTCATGGATCTTTGGCACCCTTATCTATTGAGGCAATGCTTCCAAATTAAGATAGATCATCAAAGCCTCAAGTATTTTCTGGGACAATGCCTTTCCTCCCCATAGAAACAAAAATGGGTGACTAATATCTTTGGATATTATTATGAGATCATTTACAAGAAAGGAAAAGACAAATTTGGTTTCTGATGCACTTTACAAAAAATATGAAGATGAAGGGTCCCTTTTTTCTCTCTCCTTCATTGTACCAGATTGGCTCCAAGTTGTTCTCCAGGAATGGCTACATAATCCCAAAATTTCTCATCCAATACAACAATTGTATACCAATTCTCCACTCTCCCCAGGATACTCTTGGCTCTATGATGAGCTTCGATACAAAGGCCATTTGTATTTAAATAAATAGTCAAAACCCAAATCCACGGTACTTTCTGAGCTTCATGATACACCCACCACTGGGCACTCTAGGTTTACCAAAACCTATGACCAGGTCAAACTTTCTTTTTTCTAGGATGGTATGAAACAAGACATTCGCAATTTTGTGCTTGAATGTTATGTGTGTCAACGCAACAAAGGTGAAACATTCAAATCTCCTGGAACACTACAACTGCTTTCGATTCCACCTACTATTTGGCAAGATATCTCTATGGATTTTATTGTAGGCTTACCTAAATCGGGCAATAAATCATTCATCATGGTAGTAGTTGATTGTCTTTCCAAGTATGCTCATTTCTGTGCTCTTCAAAACCCATTTACAACATCCATTGTGGTTCAAATTTTCATGGATTAGGTCTTCAAGCTTCATGGCATGCCTCATTATATTGTTTCTGATCACATCCCACTTTCACCAACAATTTTTGGCAAGAACTATTCAAGCTACAAGGCACCTAATTTCATCTCAGCACAAATTATCATCCCCATACTGATGGTCAAACTGAAGTTCTCAACAAGTGTTTGGAAACATATTTGAGGTGTTTTGCATCGGAAAGGAAAAATTAGTGGGATCAATGGTTACCACTAGTTGAAAGGTGGTACAACACTTCTTACCATACAGCTACCCGCATGACTTATTTTGAAGTTGTATATGGAAAAAATCCACCTTCAGTTCTCTCATATTTTTCAGGTGTCTCGAAGGTCTAGGCGGTTTACCAAACGCTTACAGTTTGAGAGGCTATTCTTTGTACCCTCAAAGAGAATTTGGTCATGTACTAGAATCGCATGAAGCAACAAATATATCAAGGTCACTATGAATGTCAACTTGTAGAAGGAGATCAGGTGGTTCTTTGACTGCAACCTTACAAGAAAAATTCCCTCAAGGCTGACCATTGTCAAAAACTAGTGCCCAAATTTTATGGTCCTTATATCATTCTCAAGTGTGTGGGATTTATGGCCTATCAGTTAGCTTTGCCCAGTGATTCTAAGCTCCATCATTTTTTTCATGTTTCCTGCTTAAAGAAGGTGATTGGAACTAAGTGCCAAACTCAAACCAACCTTCCCGAGTTGGACGAAGAAGGATCCATTTGGCTACATCCACAAGCATCTTTGGACCAGTGTGAGTGTCGTCTGCATCAGAAAACCATTAAGGAAGTGTTAGTCCAGTGGAAAGATACAACTCCTGTAGATTCCACTTAGGAACCAGCTACCATTCTGCAACAATTTCCTCATCTCAAGCCTTGAGGACAAGGTTGTTTTTAAGGGGGAAGAAATGTTAGGGACCTAACCCCTCATGTAGGTAGAATAATATATTTCCATGTAATAAAGGTCAATATTAATAAGGCCTAGAAATAAGGAATAATAAGTCCAATGTAAGAAGACTTAATAGAAGCTTCCGCTTCTAGAAGGATCTTCCTCTAGATTGTTCTTTTGATAGACATATTTAGTATAAATATGAGTCAATGGTATGAGAAGTTGTGTCTTGGATATTATTGTAATAGAGATTTACTCTTTTGGAGGTTTCCCCCTCGAAGAGGCAAGTGAACTTTTCTCTCAGTAATCAAAGTTCTCTTTCTGGTGTTATTTTGGTATTATTGTGGTGTTGTTTTGGTTAAATCGTTGTTTATCTACTATTTCTAGCTAATTATTTGTCTTCTTCATACTATTTTATATTTGTAATATTACATATACACCATGATTCCCATAGAATGATGTTTTGGGGTGATACAGGCTGAAGGGACGCTTTTGGCAGAGCAAGCATGAGGGACACCTCAGCTGTAAGACTCAGGGAGGTCCCAAAAAAATTCTTGTGCGAGAAATCCCTAGCAAGGAAAGATGGATCACCCAAGGGAATGTATAGAAGAGAAGGGGATGCTTGAGCCTAGGCTTGGAGGGTGAGTGACCACAAGGAAGAGGAGACTCCAATAGTTTTTGTAATATGTTGATTTTTATCATGCACACAATGGGTATGTCAAGGAAAATAGTGAGACAAGTTAATAAGACATCCATATGGATGCAAATCCATAAAATACATCGATAAGTATTATGTTTATTGTAAATTCCCTCTTGAGTTATGAACATTAATAAAATGATTATGCATGGAATGATGAATTGACATGCTTGTTGTTTTAAATTGTCGTAGGCATGTACTAAATGCCAAGAGTTTGAGAAAGGGACAGAACAAGAAAAGGAATATGATGTTGAAGTAGCTGAAAGATGAAGTCATGGTAGGTGTTGCTAAGAAGAACACCAAGGACGATTTTCCTTTAAGGGGGAGGGGATTGTAACACCCGTGTTTCCCCCATCTTGTAATTAATCATAAAGTATGCTTTCCATACAATGGTTTGCAAATATTGTAAATGTATTATTTTTTAATTGTAAACTTTGACAGTTGACTGATAGATGAAGCTTTAAAGTAAAATCCATGATATCACTAGTGGAATGAGAGGATTCCCTAATAAACTAAAGGACCCCAAGCCTTATTCATATTATTTCCCTTATCCCTGGTATCAAGACAAATCAGTTGATGAGAGAGGTTTGTAGTTGAACAACCAACCACCCCGATGAATGGAAGTATGGAGGGTTTTCAGAAAGGACAGGAAGTGGTCAGCTAGAGGAAAGTAGGAAATATCACCATGGGTCCCCAGAATTGACCCACGAGCTGACTTCTGACAGAAGAAATAGAAGGATAGGTCGATAAAATTCTTAAGTAATGTGTGCATCTTGGATATGTAGGGGGGAGAGAATTGAAGGAGAGTCGAGCCTCTGAGGAAGGGAGTTGTTGAAAGGAATGCGGGAGTGCATGCATTAGAAGGATCAGAGAACCCGTAGAAGGGTTCTGAGAAATCTTAGTCTATACCCATGCCACTAGCATGTTCATACATGTCCACATGCACAAACACACATTATTATGCACCAATCATTTGATCTTTCATGACTATTTTATGCACATGCATTCTATCTTTATTATATGCATCATGCATCAATTCTATCATGCACTCCAATGCATATATATTTCAACTTTATTTATTTGTTTATATTTGTTGTTGTAAATGATGGTCCTTGAATTCCCATATAACCTCGTTGCCATGTGCACTATTATTCTGCTCAACTATCCACCACTAGTCCTTATTCTAAACCTTCCATACAATCCCCACTCGGCCATCTTGCATATCCAACCATTATATTCACTAGTGATACCATATCATAACTGCTTCCTTTATGCAGAGAATCCTATCCCAACATTTCATATAAAATTCTCAATATTCATAGTGTTGTAACATGCACTACTCTAGATGAACATTAGAATTTCGATATAATTAACCACTCCTCATTTCCTTGACCGAACTGGCCTTGAAATATCATTATCTTTGATTGGAATTTCAACATTATGAAATATTTATTTTATGTCATCTTTCTAATACTCTTTGCCATCCATGTATTTTCTCAATTTTAAATAACTATCTTCACTTCATTAAGTGATTCATTGTGAAGCACTACTTGGCCACTCAAGACCAATATGTTCCAATTGAAATGCTACACTCCTCCATTCTCACCTATACCCTTCTTTTGTTGCACACTCTGATAACATAGGTAGTTTTATTGCCTTGGATATTTAGAAAAAAAAATGCTAGATCATATCTAAAAATTCCTTCTTCCTAAATTCCCATGCTTGTACACAAAGATGACTCATCCACTCATGATTCACACCAGGGATGATTTTAAGGATGGAAATTTATTTTTAAATGTAGAAACCTTGGCAAATATTACTAATCCTTCATATGCCAACTATAAATGATTGGCAATATTTTTGTAAAAATATTCAAATTTCTAACGATTTTATATAGTTTTTAAAAAAAATTGGCGATTTTTAAGGTAAAATAATTTTATCCTATAGAATTTGAGCGATTCATTTTTAAAATAGCGAATCTCGTTTTTGGAATAACCATGGAAAATTAGCCCATGAGCGAAATTTGTTCGACAACACAGGTATTCCAACAGAGGACGAACACCTTCAGTAACCACTCACATAACCAGATCAAAGATCAACACACCGATGTTTTCACGTGGTAAAACCCCTACGGGGAAACATCCACGACCCCAGCCAACGCGGCC
>ML827945.1:42461-60572 GCA_009831015.1 Picea engelmannii
TGTTCATTGATTATGTTGTTGTTTATATGCATCTTGAATGAGTAAATCCTATTAAAAGTTGTGTTGCAAAGATGATCCATTTTCATTTTTAACACATAAAATTTTACTTGCAAATATTTTCAAGAATACAAGTCTTCTTCATTTTTAGATCAAGTTTCAAGCCCCCAGGTGAAGCTTAGCTTCATTGATCCGGTGGGGCTTTCTAGAATCCATCCTCCACCTGCCAAGCCTAGGTTCCCTTTGGAGGCCCCATCAAAGGACAAAATATGTTTCTTTTCCTTTGTCTTCTAGTCTTCAAAATCTTGTTTCTCCTTTCGTATTTCCCAGGCTTTCCCAGGATTCTTGGCCAAAGTTGTTGTCCTTTTTTCCCCACTGGTCTTGAATTTTAAACTATGCCAACCATTGTTCCTCTTCCAAATCTAGCACGCTAGAATTTTTTGTTTGGTAGAAGTAGGGAGCGCTTTCGCCAAAATAGGCCTATATCTTGGTTGCAACTTGGGCTGGACTTCTTTTGAGTTCCCTGAAAAGTCTATTTTTTCGCTCCAGCCATATTTTCTAGAGGATGAATTTGGGGAGGACTCTCCATAGAGTGGATATTTGGCCTTTTTTCTCAGTCTGGAAAGGGCATAAGGAATCCCAATCTTGGAGAAGGTTTATCGTATCTTGGGGTGTGATGATGGCACTCTGCAGTCCCAGAGCCAACTGCCAGACTTCTTTGGAGTAGGAACAGTTTAGTAGAAGATGGTTTGTGGTTTCTTTTGCTTGCAGACAGAGAGAGCATCTATTGGGGCCTTCCCACCCCCTTCTTCTTAGGTTTTCTCCCATTAGAATGCTTCTGTGAGCCAGAGTCCAAATAAACATGTCAATCTTTGGGATGAACTTGGAGGTCCAAATTTCTTTCCAAATTGGTGGGTTTGGAGGGACATTGGGGTGGGCGTTTGTGAGTTGATACCCTGCTGCAGTGGTGTATGTCCCTAAGCTCGTTCCCCAACCTCATTTGTCTTTTCCCCTTTTTTTGAGTGGGGATTTCCCTTGGAGGCAAAGCTTCAGGGTGTTCCAGTCCTCTTCTAAATCAAGGGGGTTGTTAGCAATTCCCCACCTTAGCCACCTCTTATGCTCATCGTTCCCCCAAATTGAGATGTCCCAAAGAGTGTTTAAATTTTGAGTGACCGTCCATTCTTTGAGTCGATCCAGATCCTGTCTCAACCCAATGGGAGGATCTCCCATGATTGAGTCCTTCCAAATATTGATTTTTTTCCCATTGCCTAGCACCCAAGTGAGATGAGGTCTAAAATGGGGCATAGTCTTCCGACAGAGCGAGAATATTGGGGAGCCTCTTTTCTCTAGAATTGGGTGCTCTATACATCTTTACCTTGGACCCCTAAAGTACTTTTTCCATAATTCTTTTTTACTCCACGTTGGCTTCCCGGTGGTTAGGTTCCAAAGCATCTTTGCCCCTAGTGCTAGATTTTGAACATGTGCATTTTTTATGTTGACACCGCCTTCCAGGATTGGTTTAGAGATTTTTTCCCAACTTATTAGATGCATCTTTCTCCCTGACTGTTTCCCACCTTCCCATAGGAACCTTCTAAACATTGCTTCAATTTTTTGTATGATGGAGGCAGGGGCCAAAAGAAAAGAGCTTTGATAGATTGGAATACTGGCAAGGATGGCCTTGATTAGGACCACTTTACCTGTCAGACTTAACCAACTCGCTCCCCAGGAAGTTATCTTGTTCTTTATCTTGCCAATCATCAAATTCCAGTGTGAGGTTCTTGGGGTGGAGTTGAAGATTGGGACTCCTAGGTATTTAAAGGCATCCCGTTTGGTACAGCCTTCCATTCCAAGTACCTTGGCGATCTCCATCATTTCTTTTGGCATTATATTCCAACCATAGATCTTGCTTTTAGTAGGGCTTATGACACTTCCTGAGATTTTTGTGTAAACTGCTAATTCATTCTTGAATTTCCTTGTTGTTTGTAAGCTCGCACCTCCCATTAGTAGAGTGTTGTCCAAAAACTGGGCATGATTTATGTCCTTTACCCCTGGCGTTATTCTCAAACCATGGAGATTGTTGTGGTTCTGAACGTGCTTGAGTTGGAAGCTCAGTACTGAGGCTTGAATTGCATAGAGGAGGGGAGAGAGGGAGCAGCCTTGCCGGAGTCCTCTGGAAGCTTGAAAGAACTTAGTTACCCTCCCATTCATAAGAGGGGTTATCCAAGGTGACCCAATACACGCTTTGATCCAGTTTACAAAAGTTGGGGCGAACCCAAAATTTTCTATGACTTTAAATAAAAAATTATGTCTTACTCTATTAAAAGCATTGGCGAGATCAAGTTTTATTATCATACCTTTGTCTTTCCTCCGGATGCTTAAGTGCAGGGCCTCTTGCACTAGGATGATGTTATCTACTATGTGTCTACCTTTGATGAATCCTCCTTGGTTTTTGGGGATGATTATAGGAAGAATTTTTTTGATTCTGTTGGTTATTATTTTTGTGAGGATTTTATAGCTTGTATTGCAGAGGGAGATTGGCCAAAATCTATCGAAGTTGATTGCTCCTTTTTCTTTTGGAATCAGCACCAGGAAGGCCGAATTCGTTCCACCTCCTATTTTGCTGCAAGTTTGATATTTCCGGATCAGCTTTCCTAGATCTGATTTTATTATATCCCATCTTTTCTTGTAGAATCTTGCTATGAAGCCATCTGGACCTGGGGCTTTGTCAGGATTCATTTGGTCCAGTGCCTCCTTTATTTCTTGTTGAGTAACTTCCTTAGTTAGGTTGTTGTTGATGTCTTCCTTGATGAGTTTTGGGATAAGGGAGAGAGGGTACTCTTTGGGGTCTATATCATTTCTTTTCATTTTAGTATAGATTTCTTCGAAGGCTTCAGTTGCCGCTGCTTTAATGCCTTCCAGATCCATGATTGTTTGATTTTGAACTTGAATTTATGTTATTGTTTTAAATTGCTTCCTTGCCTTAGCTTGCTTGTGGAAGTAGATCATGTTTCTGTCTCCTTCTTCCATCCAAAGGCTTTTGGATTTATGTCTCCAATAATTTTCTTCCTCACAGCAAGCCTTGTGCCATTGCCTTTGTAGATGGTCTTCTTGTTGCAAGCATTCTTGGGTGATATCCTGATTTTCCATTTCTACTTGGTGGTTCCCTAGCTACTTTTGGGCTTCTTGACGAGTTTTAATTGGATGTGCCTGACCTTTTGCCCAAGTTTTTAGCGTTGTCTTTAATCTTCTGAGTTTTTCTTCCCACACATAGAAGTCCGAGCCTCTTACTGTGCCATTCCAGATTTTGGTCACTAGCTTTAGGAAGTCTTTGTCTTGGGGCCAAGTTGGGCTAAATCTGAAAGGTATGGGCCCATGGTTTATGTCACATGAAATTTCTAAGAATATGGGCTTGTGATCTAACACACTGCGAGGAAGGATCGAAGAGGTGGGAGTGAGGCCCAAAAGCAAGAAGGAGCTTTGGATGAAGAATCTATCTAGCCCAACTGCTATATGCCCTGGTCCTATCCTTTTGTTTGTCCACGTGTATTTTCCTTTAGTAGGCTTGATATCTTCTAGATCCCAATATGAAATTAGATATTTCACCCACTCTCTTGTTGGGTCTCGCACAATGGAGCCACCTTTTTTTTCATCTAAATCTAGGGTCACATTTAGATCCCCCCCCCAATAATGATATTGTCTAGATCATTTTGCAATAAATAGTCTTTTAGGGTCTCCCAACACTTTCTTTTTTCCATTAACAGGTGTGGTACATAGATATTGAAGAGACTTACCAGTCGGCTCGTTGCCTTTTGAAGGAGCTTGGTGTGGATCCAGTGCATGCTCATTTCAGAGTTGATCAGATCGAACGTCATAGTGTTCCACAGGGTACCTAACCCACCTGAAGCACCTCTTGTGCTTTCTGTTATTCCTTGGCTTATTCTCCATAGGATAGTTGTTGCTTTGATTAAGTCTTGGTTGTCCATCTTGGTCTCCTAGAGGAGTAGGATATCTAATTTTGAGGCTCTTATGATGTCCTTAAGTGCTTCTTCTTTCCTTTTTTTTCCGAATCCATTGCAATTCCAGGAAGTTAGTTTCATTAATTACCTTAGGGGGATGAGTGGCCTCCTTGGGAGGCCTTGGTGTGCTTCCTTGTCTTTCTGACATTGATTAGTTGTCTGATTGTTGGTTTCAATCCCTTTAGGACATATTTGTAGGTTTCTTTATCTCTTTCTTCCTTCTTAGATTTCCTACCTCTTCCTGTTTTCTTTGGTGTGACCAGGGCATCACTTGCACCTTCATACTCGTTATCTGATGAGACCTCACCTTCCTCTATGTCTGGTCTTGTGTCCTTTCTTGGGGGGGATTTTCATTTCCCTTATTCTTCTCCCGACAAGTGGGTTTCTATGACTTCGGGGGTTGGATTTTCACGCGTATCTTCAGTTGGGGATTCCTCCTGTGTGTTTTCTTCTGTTGTTTTCTCTATAGGTTCCTGAGCCAATATTCTAAAGGTGTTCTCTGCCCTTATGTCTGATTTATTTCCTGGGTCCTTGGGTTGTGTGCAGGTTGTCTTTTCGTTCCTTGGGCCTTTAGTTTTGGAGTTGGATCTTCCTTTTCTTGGTTTTTTCCAGCCTTCTCCACTTTCTTTCTCCATGTTTGGGTTTTTAGGGCAGTTCCTCTAGAAATGTCTGTATTCATGAAATCCCCTGCATTTGAACGGGAGTTGTTCATAGTCTAGCTTCTGTTAATGTTGCTAGTCAGCAACCTTGAGTTTGATCGCTTCAGGAAGTCCCTCCTCCAGATTGAATTCCACATAAATTTATGCGCATGAGTATTGGTCTCTAGGGTCTTCTTTGTCGTTGTATTGTCCCAACCTGTTCCCGATTGCTTGAAGTGAGGAGGGGTTCCAGCAGTGGATTGGTAGATTGGGTAGCCTAACCCAGACTGGAATGTCCTTGGGAACTTCTAGAGATGGATCGAAGCTAGGAGTCCAATGATTCATATAAATCCCTTGAGTGCCCATAAAGTACGGCCCATTCCTGAAGATGAGATCCCTATCTTCCTGAGAAATGAATTCAAAGATGAAGAATCCTCTTCCCACCGCATAGCAAGTTACACTATTTTTTATTAGCGGTCTCCAATTCCTTTGGATCTAGTTGTCCATGGTTTAGGCTGATGGCCAGAGCCCCATGAATTGTCCAACCAGTCCTCATTCTGATAGGGAAACTGCTACCCTCATTGGTTGGTCCGGGGGCAGATCAATTTCAGGTATTGAATCGAGCTTATTGATGAAGCTAGGGGGATCTGCAGGGGGGAGATTCTTACCTTGGGTGGTTAGAAGCTTGTGAAAGGAAGAAGTAGGAGAAGGAGGGGGCAGAGGATCCCCTCCTCCTGGAGCGGCCATGGAAGGCAGCTAAGGCGAACAGAGACGAAACCCTAACCAGAGTGTTGTCTCAGTCACGAACTATCATTCATTCAATATTACTAGTAGGGTTAAAGTAAATATTAATTGTGTTAGTATTATCACACTAAATCTCCTTGATGACATAGATTTCCCATTCAAGACATTCAAAAATTTTAACATACAAAGTAGATTCAAGAATAAAGAGTTGGTTATTTCTTGCTAGCTTCTTATGATCCTTTTAGCACCAAACCATTCACAAAAAGAAATAAAAAAAAAATAGTTACATCTTAATATTGTTTTTTAACATCTAAATTTGATTTCAGATGAAATTATTTTTGATAATTAAACAACATTAGCTATGTGGATATTTTTTGTTACAAATCCCAATGGTTGTTAGAATTCAATTACTATTTTTAGTCATATTTTTATGAATTATATCATTTTCCCAAGAAAGATAAAAAGTTTTTCCTATGGTCGTGCTTATTTTTCATTAAATATTACTATTTGGAATAAAGTAAATATTTATTTTGTTAATATTTGCACTTTTTTCCTCAATGACTTAATCTACCCATTCAATATATTCAATGTTATAATACTAATAGTAGTTTCAAGAATAAGGAGCTAACCATTGTTTGTTAGTTTTTATTGACCATGAAATCATTTACAATAAACAAATAAAAAGACAATTTCAAAATGTCCATAATAAATTATGGTCAACTTTTGAATTTTATTTGGGATGGTATCATTTTGGACAATTTTACCACATTAGGTATGCATATTTCCTTTTTGTTACAAAACCCAGTAATCGTTAGAAGGAAATTACTAGTTTCAGTCACATTCTAATGGTGTGTCTTTTAGTTCCTCATGGTTCCAATCCTAAATAAAAAAAATCAAGTTTGGCATATGCATGATTATTTGTTGTTAAGTTCTATGATTAACATGATTATGCAAGAAATTCTCAAATTTGTTATGATATGTGTTGTTAGTTGGACAAATTCAGTGTTGAAGTGGGATGAATATGAAATTGGATTGTTACCAATTGTTAATACAATGTTCATTGTTTCATAATATTTCTTTTAATACAACTATTTGTTAGATGTTACATATCAAAATGTTTATTTATTTTCTTAAAATATTCTAGGATCAAGTGTACGTAGACTCCTCAAATTGAAATACTAGTTAATCTCTATCTCGTGATATAGGAAATTAACTAGTATTCATTAGTATAGGAAATTAACTAGTATAGATTAATCTCTATTTCCTATCAAAAAGGTTTCAATACATACGATAGGAAATTGAAAGTACATATGCATTCATTAGTCATTAATGCATGTGTACTTTCAATTTCCTATCGTATGTATTGAAACCTTTTTGTTTGAATGTTCCATCATTGGCTCCTTTGAAATTAAAGTGAGTTGTGTAGAAAGAAAATCAAATTATACATGCAAGGATATACTATTGGAGAAATCTTCACCTCTCATAGGTATCTTTACTCCATACATTTGGAAGTTTCTTAATTTATTTAGTAGAATCATGTCATTTAAAAAAATATGAGTTATTATTCTCCTGAATGGATGACCAGATACTCATAACTAATGATGTAACTAAGGATCATAGCATGGAAATAAAAGTTCAAAGTTTCTATTATAGATTACTACAAAACTATTATAGATTACTACAAAACTAGATACTTATTTTAGACAAGCTTTTGTTTTAGGGCTCATCCTTTTCTCTCACTGAGAATTGTACTGCATTATTATTTTTGGTCAAGGATGGCTATGTTGAAATAACAATTAGTGAAAATGGTGAATACTAGATTGGTATGGACATACTATAGAGCTCACCCTTAATTCATATTTTTTTTTTCCATTACTTATACGTAATAAACTAAAGTGTGAAAACTTTGAATGTTTACATTGTTGTTGAATTATGAGTGTAATGTTTCATTTTAAACTTTTGTATTATTATTGGTAGATCATTGGTATACTAGGCCAAAACTGTTGAACTTATGTTTATTTAAATTATATTATTTTTGTACTAGGCCATGATTGTTGAACTTATATTTATTGAAACCATACAAGCTCCAAAGGTTTCTCCAACCAATAAAGGTAGGTCAAGAGGCATAAATGATACATAGTTTGTTTTCTACATTGATTATTCTAAGTGGAAGGTAAATCCACCTCTACAAAATTCAAATCATTTTAATATTAAACAGTGGAACCTTGAATATCACATTTGATATTTCTCTCATGTTAAAAACATTATAGCTAGCCAATCAAGTTTTACTTCCATTTCATTTGTAATATAATTGTCTAACCAAGTAGCTCATAATTTCAAAATTTTGTTTCATTTTCAAATATTGTTGAATAGCCAAACAACTGGTAGTTTGAATTCCCCTTCTATTTGAATATATGGATAGAAGTTGAATGGTTTATAGTGCAAGGGAATATTTTAGATATCCTATTTATATATATAATTATGTTTAATGTGTGGAATAGTAGTGGTAAGGTTCATAGTACATATTTGTGTTTTTTCTCCAAGTTGTGGCTACATATTTTGTGTATTCTCTAATATTATATCAAAGGAATATAGCATGTATCTTTGAAATAATTCATTTACTGCATATATTGATTTTATTTTTATACAATAGCTTCATTGAATTTAATTAATAAATATTGCTTCAGGTAAAACTATTGAAGATCAATTCCTCTATGTTCTCCTTGTTTAGGATGTGGGGTTTGTGAATGAATTTTCCACAATAACAAGTTATAGTGTTCGTAATTAAGGTGAGGAAGTTGATAAAATTAATTGCCTCATATATTTTGTCTTCTATTTATATAGAACCCTTTTGTGCATTGCCTTAAATTGTTTTGAAAAAGTACAACACTGCAATGCAATGATTGTCATCATCACTAGTTTTAAATTATTTTGTTGTATCTCTTTAATATTTATATATTTATCAATGTTTTACATAAAAATATTATGCATTAATATACAAATATAAAATGTTTAGTATATTCACACTTTCAAGATTGAAATTCATAGTTTCTTAGTCAAAGAACAAAAGATTAGGGGTTTATACAAGTAAATTAGGATATGCAACAAAAAATGGAAGAGGAAGGAGAAGGAGATAACAAATTGTGGTGTGGGAAAATCTGAAAGTTAGGATAGTCCTCTCAGAAGTTATCAATTCAAATAAAATCCTTAACTAGCTAATCATAAAAAAGAATCTAGCATGGGCCAACATGGTGTATAATGTATAGAAAATATGGAGAATTATTAAACTAATTTTTTTGTACAATGTCCATATGCAAAAGAGGTATCGGATGAAGCAATGAACTAACACGTTTGGAATCAAAATTACGAACTACAAAATTGAAATCAACATTTCTGGAATCAAAATTCACATTTTTGTAATTGAAATTCATACTTTTTGGATTTGAAAGTATTTGAAATTCACACTTTTGGAATCAAAATTCAAACTTTTGAAAACCAATATTGCCACTTTTAGAATCCAAATTTTCACTTTAGAAAGGTTGATATTCACTCTTTCATAATCAAACTCTACAATTTCTTAGTCTATGTTTTTCCTATTATTTCAAAATTAATAAAATTGGGGTTCTTGAACTAGAACAAATGGATGTAAAGACATTGTTCCTACATGGGGGGATAGAAGAAGAAATATATATGAAACAGACTAAAGGGTTCACGATGAAGGGTAAGAATAAGTTGGATTATGAGCTAAAAAATTCCCTCTATGGATTAAAGCATTAACTAAGAATGTGGCATCAAAACTTTGATATTTACATATTTGAATCGAGATTTGTGAGAATCAAGGATGATCACTATGTCTATTACAAGCAATGTGGTGATCACTTTATTTATGTAGTATTATATGTTGCTAATCATAAACAACAGGGATATGATCAAGGATCTTAAGTATTATATATCCTCTAAGTTTGACATGAAGGATCTTGGTGTTGTAAATTTTGTTTTGAGCATGGATATTAAAAGAGATCATGTTGATAGGAAACTTTGGTTAAGCCATAGGAAGTATGTTGAGACAATTTTGCAAAGGTTTAATATGTGTGAATGTAAATTCATAAAGGTTCTTATTCTTGTAGGTGCAAAGTTATCTACATAATAGTTTCCCAAGGTACAAGAAGAAGTAGAAGACATGTCACATGTTCCCTATTCCAGTGTTGTAGGTAGTTTGATGTATGTTGTGGTTTGTACTAGACCAAACATTGCCCATGTAGTAGGATTTTTGAGTAGATGTATGTCCAAAATAGGAAAGGAGCATTGAATATATATAAAGAGGTTCTTCAATCATTTGTGTGGCATTGTAGTTTATTAAATTTTCTAACAAGGCCCTAGCTGGACCAAATAGAGTTACAGATGTACAAGGATTTGTTGATGCAAGATAGGTTGGAGATATAGATCATAGAATATCTACAAGTGATTATGTATTTAACCTATTTGGAGGAGAAATTTGTTGGATGAGCAACAAGAAAGTTGTAGTTTCACTTTCAATTATAGAATCTAAATCCATCCACCCATGCAAGTAAGGAAATTGTATGGTCATAGAGATTATGTTTAGGTATTGGTTTTGTACAACAAACTATAGGGTTATATTGCAACATTCAAAGTGAAATAGTTATGGTGAAGAACCCTAATTTTCATATTAATATGAAGCATATTTGATGTGTGATACCACTTTGTGAACTACATATTTGAAGACAAGAATGTGTTACTGGAGAAGGATGACACCTTGAAGGTTGTTGCAAACTTGTTGAAAATGTTGGTTAGTACTGAGAAATTATCTTGATGTAGAGAATCAATGGGAATTGTTTCCCTGAATATGTGACCTTATAAATCTTGAGCCCCGTTGTTTTGCAAAGAAAACAAGTGGAAGAAAGTTGGATATGTGTTATATTATTTGCATGTGGACTATGCATTAATGCATGAGGCATTAGCTACAACATGTGCACTATGTTCTTTTGTGCTTTTTCAATCCATTGTAATATAATCCTAGTTAAGGCATTAGGATTGTAATATAATCCAAGTTAGAAAATTAGGGTTTTGGATGGTGTATAATACCTAAATGTTGTATTGAGAATGGTTAAGTTAATACAATGAATAAGATAGTGGTGCAAATCTAGGTTAGAAATATTTTCTCAATTAAGGGTTTCCAAGGTAAATCTATGTATGTTTTGCATGTGTCATTGTTGTTATTTATGTTTTTCTTAAGAATATGTATGCATTACTTCACTTGAAAAGGTTTAAAACTTAAACCATTTGATTCTCTTGCTTTCACTTATCAATCTTAACATAGTACTCGAGCCAATGTGAACCTTACTCTCTCAATTATATAGTTTATTTGAAAACTTTTGGTTAGTGGCATAATTTAAGTTCTCATGTGATTTTGAAACTAAGAACTTCTTGGATTATATCCTTGTTTGCATTTTTTTAGGGTTTCTAAAAGTTTAAACCCTCTCTAAGGCCAACATCTCTCTTCCATGGTTTCCAAATTCTTGAGGTGTTTTCACTCTTCTTCAAGATCAATGCCTCCTTTCCTAGGGGTCTTTACCCTTTGGTCCTATAAAGGTGAAATAATTAAGGCTTAATTATTTCATATAAAGGCTTCTTATTTATATTATTAATCCTAATGGATTAAAAGTGGATGCTTCCCCTAATTGAATGGGGATAATTATCATACTTTGTTGGATCACATGACTTCCCTTATTCAAATCAAAATTTTATGGTTGTTGTTGGGAAAAACCCTTCTTATTGTCGATGATTACAACTATGACCTCGTATGTTTGAAGAAGGGTGAATCTCTTAGGTTTTCACTACATGTGTCAAGACATATTTGATTCATCATACCAAGGACAATAAAGGTTCAAAATATATCCAATATTCCTTCAAGATTATTTTTGGAATTGTGAATACCACTCAAATGAACTAAATCAAAACTAAACTTGCAAATCTCAATATCAGTAACTTCAACAACTTTGAGGAGTGTACTCCAAGTTTTAGAAACTTGAAATAAAACATCACAACATCAAGAGGAAATATCATACTCAAAATATTTAAGTTTTGTTTTGAATAATTTATATGTTGCATTCAAATATTTTTCTACCATATTCTACAATATCCCTTTATTTATCAAGGGTGCTACAACTCCTTCCCTTGATAAGTTTTTCTCTAATTTGATCCAAAATCAAGTTAATTTAAGGAACATGTGTGGATCAACCTTTAAAGATCAAAACCATACAAATTAAATGTTTACTCTTTTTAAATTTGATTTTGACCAATGAAACTCCTCGTAAATTTGAGTTTGGCCAAGGAAAAGGGGGACATTAAGATTCCTCCAAAAAGAAAAGACTAATATGCAACTATTGTCATAAGGAGGGGTATTTATTCAAGATTTTTCTTTCTCATTTTGATCAAATTGAAGAGTCTGCAAGATCTACTATATGCACTAAATATATTTTCAATGAAAATGAGTGTTCCTCTCATAGTTCACATTTGGAAATGCACTTGACAAATTGGTTCTCCTATTCTAGAGAAGAGTTGATTGTTGATTTTGTAGCTACCTGACAATGATCGAACATGAACACATTCACTCTGATTAAAGACAACAATATAGTAGAGAGAAAGTAGTTATTGGTGACAATTCTATCCTACAAGTTCTAGGTTGTGGTTACATCATCATAGATACAACTAAGTTTGGAGATGTTATCCATATTCCAATTGTTTGACCAAATATTCATTCTATTTATTACATTACACAAACCAATAAAAAGGTGGAATTTTGCACAGATCGATGGGTTTTAAAGGACATGAGATATTATCTAAGAGTTGTTACCTTATTATATTGTGATGAATATGATCATATGTACAAATTATAGAAAAATCCTTCTTCATTGAAGTGAAAATGTTTTTTTCTATGGTGGCTAGTGTTGATGACACTAGTGTACTATGGAAGCATTGTATACATATGGAGAATGGCCTTCCACACATTGAAACATCCAATGGTACCTATGAGGGGTGTATGATGGGAAACATCATCAAGATTCTTTTACTAACGATAAAGCAAGGTGATATTCTCAACCTATTGAGATGATTTATAGTGCATATATGGCCCATGTCCACAAATTTTCTCGGGGGATCCAAGAACTTACTCACCTCCACTGAAAACTTTTCCAAATTTCTTTGGGTATACACCACTAAATCAAAGCATGAGGTTTTGGGGAAGTTTAAGGAATTCAAAACTCTAGTGGATATTTGAAGCAACATGAAGAATAAGTGTATCAAGATCAATGGAGGAGGTGAATATATCAACAAGAATTTCTAGTTATTTCTCACTTCAAAGGGGATTTCTTGTCATAAAACCATTCCTTATACTCCAAAACAAAACAAAAGAATAGGGATATCATGGAGATGGATCATTGCATGTTCCACTCCAAAATGATGAAGAATTCATTCTTGGTGGAGGTAGTTATTTAGGTTACCCATATCATCAATATAACCCTTTCACATGTTGTTAAAGGTATGACCTTGTATGAGAAATGGTTTGGAAACAAACCCTTGATTTTTTATTTCAAAATTTTCGGATCATGTGCATGGGCCCACTCTATTGATGAAAGGAAAATAATAATAATATCTTTAAAATATTTCTTATCTCATGTTGGAAAAGTTGAATTTTTTCAAGGATATTGCCTTTATGATCCCACCACTTCTAGGTGGGTAAATAAAAAGAGGATAATTTTCATGAGGTTCCTACTCATGGTCCACCAAGGTCTCTCCCATTAATTATTTCAAAATATTATTCAAATAGTTCTTTGTTGGGGAAGGGGTAGAACCAATGACAAAAATAGATAAACACTTCTATAGATTATCAAAGAGGAATTAAAAAAAAATTGAAGAAAGAGGTGGTGTCTAAAGACATTGTTACAACACCTAAGCAAGGCACAATGTGATCAAAACATCACAGTGCATATTGGGCCATGTTATATCCATATGATATCAACTCGATCACTTTATATCCATGATGATAATGATCCAAGGGGTATGTTATTTATAGCCTCAATATCTAACCAACTAAATATAATCTGGAAGATCTTTTCCACATGTAACCATCGATTGTTATAATTGACTCCACCAAATTTGTATTGTCAAGTTGGATTGACAAGGATACTCGACCAGACTTCCTATGAATCCAATTCATAGTCGATTGTTGGGTTGGTCAATCCACCACCTAACTATATTTGATTGTTGTTCGACTTTCTGAATGACAGGAACGTAAACTACTCGACCAATTGATGTATTGTGTTGGTTGATCGCTCGACCGACTATATCTAGATGTAGGTTGACCACTCGACCGAATGTATCTATATGTAGTTCAACCACTCAACTGGTTGTATCTAGATGTAGGTCAACCACTCGACCAATTGAACCCGAGAGATGTGTGATGAACCATCAATTCTTGATGTTCCAACACCCCCCTCTTCAACACAAGTATCTATATGTTTAAGAGGTGAGATTACATCATTATGACACCCCTTCATAATTCCAACTTCCCAAAGCCCAAGAATTCTTTGGAGCTTGATAAATATAGCTTCAGTTAAAGGTTTGGTGAAGATATCAGCAACCTAATCATATGTTTTACAATACTCAAGAGAAAAAATGTTCTCATAAACCAACTGTCTCAAATAGTGAGCATGGAGCTCAACATTATTCATCTTACTGTGGGAAACAATATTTTCAGCAACATGTACAGAACTTTGGTTATCACATTAGATTGTAGTTGAGGTCTAAATAAGAAGGAAAAATTCTCCCAAAAGTTGGCATATCGATACTTCTTCAGTACATGCTTGAACGACGCCATGATATTCTACTGTCATAGTCGACAAAGAGACTACCTTCTATTTCTTGCACGACCACGCCAACATTCTAGCACTAAAGAGAAACATGTAGCCAAAATTGGACTTATGATCATCAATGTTTCCAACCCAATAGGAGTCGGTGAAGTCGACCAACGAACCTGAACTTTGACAATACTTGATACCAAAATGAGTGGTACCCTTTAGATAGCGGAAAATTCATTTGATGACATTCCAGTGGAATTCTTTAGGGTCCTACATAAACTAAGAAACCACACTAGCAGTAAAGGAAATGTTAGGTCAACTATGAGTAAGATAAATAAGATTATCGACTAGTTGTTGATAAAGTGTAGCATCGACAATGGGTGTTTGACAAGTTTTGGTATGTTTTACTCTATATTGGAAAGGATTAGAACATGGCTTGAAATCAACCATCTTAAAACATGTCAACAAATCCATCACACATTTAGACTAATAAATGAAAAAGGCATCATATAGTGGTAATACTTGAAGACCCAAAAAATAATGCAAAGTACCAAGATATGTCATGTAAAAGGAGTCATAAAGTTGTTTCTTCAATATAAGGATGAGATTATTATTAGTGTTAGTAATGAGTAAGTTGTTACAAGGAAAATCTCTCTATGGCATGGGGTAAACCACAACAGATAGAATGACATGTAGAAATCAACTATAATCCCAAGTATTCTATATAAATGAAATGTTAACAAGACAAGGACAAGAGCCTACCTCATCCAGATGTTCGATGAAGACCATCGTTGAGCACGCAACTCAAAGCTTTATACCTGCAACTTGTCCTAAACAACCAAGATATGCAATCATATGGTGATAATATATAATTTTATCATATATATTAGCATAATACATTAACATACATGACAAATATTCCCATGGAATAATAATTCAAATATTTGCAAGATATTAATTAGATGAGAAAAGAGTATTTCTATTAAAATAATCCGCAGAAGTACATAGGTGACAAAATTTTGTAATGGAACATATTGGAACCGAGAAACTAAGTACCTCCAACTGGACCTCTACCACTTCAATCCTACACCAAAGGAAATCTCATATAAAGGAGTCAATGAGGTTCTCCATCACAAAGAAGGAAGATCTTGGGGGTTGAACAAGGAGTTCATACTTTTAAGGACAAAGGGATGCAAACTCAATATGAAGTGAAATTTATTGAGAGTGTCTTTGCTCTCAAAGTTGAATTTTTCAATATCTTCAAATATTGGATACGGATCAATTTATAGCCTTCAAATGGAATTGAACGACCGAGTCGAAGCATTTACGGTATATGGAAGGTCAAGGATCATGGATCTCATGACATGGCATGGAAACCCAACATAATTTTTAATTTTGAGCACCAAACCCGATGTATGTGGGTTGTAGTGGAGCAACCTGTTTATACGCTTGTTGTATAACTGATAGGGTGCATATATGTGGAAAAATATGATTTTCTGGCTCTGGAAGGTACAAAAGGGGACTTCAAGTCTGCATAGGGAAATGGAAAGGCCATCTAAGAAAGTTGCATGGGGTGAGGAAGTTTTTTTTGTAACATATGCCCCCTAATGTGTGAGGTCAGAGGAGTATCTGTGTGTCTAAAATACATTATAATTCCCAGAAGGGGAGTAATGGAGACTCAGTTGGAAGTTCTAGTTACCCATGAGAATATTACAATCCATAATGACTTTGTACACATGGATGAAAATTTGAATTACACTACAAATCCATGTGGAAATATATCAAATAATTATTCATGCCCATGAATAGGCAATACAAAGCAGACATATTCCATATATTGTCATAGTCATGAACAAGGCACTGTGGAATCCAGTCTCAAAATCAATTTGAAGATATATGTATACAATGGAGTACAATATGATCTCCCATGATCATTGAAGTCATATAGGTACTAGTCCAATGAAAGACAGAAACATATTAGGAATGTTGCTATTGTAAGTTGGAGGTATTCTACACTATCCGTCGAAGGTGCAAGTCTACATCATGTGAATAGAGGAGTTGATTTCGAAAACAATGAGACTTCATTTGATTATCGGTCATTAAGGTATATCGCTAACAAACATGAGACAACCTACTAATAATGAAAGTAGGTATCAAGGAACTAAGTAAATTCTACAAGAGTGAATAAGGGTGTTGAGGTAGAACACTTGAAGAATCCATCAATCAGGAGACATTGATGCATTCCCAAATTTTGATGGCGCAAGAACCTGCCACTGATGTATGCAAGCCTCTAGGTACTCATAGGACTCTAGGTCTCATTTCCAGAATAGATAAGATGAATTCGATGGAAGGAGACCCACTAAAATGAGAGAATTAGGGAATCTCTCATCAGTGAGCACAAGGTACAAAGAAATAGCTTGATGATTAGGAGGAGCTCGAATAAATAGGATGTTCATGAACTAATGACCCTATGTGTCTCTCATATGCACCAAATGCAAGTAGTGCATGAAAGAGACCCTCTGAATAGTATCCAATAAGAAATACTACTGACAAATGTGAGGAAGCCACCAATAAGGCTAATGGAATCCAATACATTGCACAAATCTCAATGTGTGAATAGATTTCTTGTCGTCGAACACAAGGGAAACCCCCCAATTAGTGACCAATGAGGAGATGTCAAATGTTGGGTTCAAGGTTACCTACCCATAATGAAAGTAGGACGAGGGTGCATGGTAGGACTACAACTTCATGTGACTCTGAGATACACTGAGGGTATGGCCGACATGCAAATTCATGAGTTCTAAGAAATGGCTGACACAGGCTTATAGACTTCCTTTGAACAAGAGCATGAGACATATGGATAACTCAGGTAGCATATACTTGATGATAAAACTTTGTGATGTAGGAGGCATTAACAAACTCTCCATAGGGACTGGAAGAATATCCAGTTGTAGGAGTAAACTCTAAGTAATGAGATCAGCTTCCTAAGGTCATGATAAACCCAAAATTTGGATGATAGTGGACTCAAATTTTTGTGCTCTGTTCAAAGGCGACATGACTATTGCCGATCTGAGATAATATTATTTTCCTGACTATCTTTTTTTGTTTTTTCATAGGAAAATAAATGGTATGATACAGGAGAGGAAACGAGTGCCATGAGTAAGAAACTATATCCAAACAGTGAAACATACCTATGCTCAATGCAAGGAAGTGCATGCAGGGCATGGACACTCGGGGGGATGTTTCCTCTTAGGGTATAGGGTGTCAAGCTGCAAAGGATATATAAAAGGCTATGCTTGGATAGTGATACAAATTGTTGAGGTAAGAAGATTATAAAGAGAAAGCGGGAACCGAAAATGGGCTCAATACTGCAAGTAGGATGATGGAATGTTATTAAAACTTAACTCCAAAGAATTCATTTTTCATATATTTAGTCTCCTAAGCCCGAAAAAAGTATAAAATAAGACCCAAGAGAAATCTTCTAGCCAATGGTGACTAGAGTGTTAATTTTTTGTATGTAGTCTACTTGGTCCGAAAAAGGGTTAAACTTACACCAAATAGACTCCCTTTCAAATCCATTTAATGAGTGTGAAAGGTACAAGTTCACTCGACAATCTTTTCATTTTTTAGAGAGTCAGAAAAGAGCTTAACCAAGTCTCAGGGGAGTCCCGTAGGTAACAATCAGAATTCTTGTGAGTAATAATATGGTGTTCGAACGCAAGGTCATATCAGAACTATAAGGAACTCCTGATCCTATGGAATAACTTATGCATGGGCACCAAATAGCACAAAGTTTCTAACTAGGGAACCCATGTTTGGTAAGCCTCTACAACTTAATAA
>ML827946.1:0-32869 GCA_009831015.1 Picea engelmannii
AAAAACAAATTTGCACCTGTTACTAGAATGATCGTCGTAACGAGGCGGTTCGTTACACTACCATATTGTGGGAGGAATTAATCCCTTGTGCATCCATTGATAAGTGAATAATAGAGGTCATGAGGCTCTCTATAACACCAATGAATACTCATTAAATCCAGTCAATTAATAGTTTAGAGAGAAATGACTTCTCTTTATTTCGATGGTAGAGATCAACCTATCTATCAACAATGGGAATGGGTTGATTTTATGAGATAAGGCCATTGAATCTTAGACAAGAGGAAAAAACAATAGGAAGGATTCAAGAATGTGAAAACCTCATGTAATCATGGAGAAGTGAAGTGCCCTATTAAGAAGACCCCACATTAGATATAGTCACCAGAGTGCCATCCATATCCTTGAGTCATTGGTTATTCTTATACCTGTGGAGGGGAGTAGAATTGGGGTATTAGTTAAATGGAATTCCCTTAGTAATTAAACATATCACTGGTTGTAGACTACAATTGAGGAAGAAATTGTTGTAAATGAATATTACATGGGATAACTATGGAATTCCATGGAAAGAAAATCCATGAGAAAGAAGAAATTAAAATGTTGGGAATGAATCTAATGATATTGAATTTGCTAGTGTAGATGGAACTTCATAGCTCAAGTATGGATACATAGTGTGCCAAATAGAAGGGTTGAATAATACATGGAATGGTGGGGAGTACATGAAATTATAGGGTGAGTGCATGCGAAAAATACTGATCGAAAAGACACAACAACATTTGAGGGCGTTATTGTATGTCATTGCAGAGAAAATGTTATCCAAGATGCAAGAGAAGGAAAGTGATGAGAATGAAGCATGGGAACATTGAATTGGAATATAAAATCAAAGGTCTCATGGTCTAGTTCCTTACATGTAAAAAGTTCCCCAAGTACAACTAGGCGGTGACTATGTCCCTTAGTGTGTAGATAGATAAGAAAATAAAAGATAGGAGTGTGCATATAGATAAGAAAATAAAAG
Source organism: Picea engelmannii (assembly GCA_009831015.1). Taxonomy (NCBI): domain Eukaryota; kingdom Viridiplantae; phylum Streptophyta; class Pinopsida; order Pinales; family Pinaceae; genus Picea; species Picea engelmannii. The sequence continues at coordinate 1,010 of ML827946.1, forward strand.
AGGGGAGAAAAAATAGTGATCACGATGCCATGGTGTCATGTCACTTCATGGATGGGAGCTCCATGAACACCATATACATGGAGAACATAAAGAAAATGTAGGCTTTATAGGAGTAATGACATCTCCATATTGTTGTTTCCCTGCCACCATATTTTCCTAATCTTCTCTACCAGGCCAGTGGGATTTAGCTTCAGTAAATTCATAGGATTGAAGCTTGAAACACATGATAAGGTCTTATAGTTTTTAATAATCTCTTCCCATTGGTTCCTCTAATTTTTGGTCCCCAAGGCTGTCATAGATGACATGGTTGAGAGCTTAGAGGCTACTCGTACTAGACAGGTGGAGAAATGGCTCAATATTATCCATTGTTTGGCCATTGATGCTATCAAGAAGGTCAATTCGGGGCACCCTAGGCTTCCCATGGGTTGCGCACCAATGTGTCATATATTGTATGATAAGGTCATTATATATAATCCCAAGAAAATCCCGATTGGTTTAACTGGGATCATTTTTTGTTGAAAGTTGGATGTGGGTGAATGTTGCAATATGTTCTCCTACATTTGATGGGGCTCAACAATGTGGAGGTAGATTGCACATTCGAATTCATGGTGAGATGCTTCATGAAATCAATTGATAATAGATGCACCTATGTTGAATTACAGTAAGTTTGACTACCTAATGTTGTGATATGTTGATGAGATGATTGAATCAATTCTTGAAAATATGAATAATCATTGTCCTATTGTTGCTTGTGTGAGAGGCATATACTCCATTTTGTAGTACATGTTGCATTGTTCATTCGATACAACATATCTTTGAAAGAATTGTGTGAATATTGTGCCTGCGTAAGTTACATTCTTCGATTTATTCAACTCAACATACATATTGAGATTCATGATCTTAATATGGTATTGAAGTTATTCTTTTATAATTCACGACTCTAATAAATGACAGCGGAAGTATGGAGATCCAAGACAAAAATTGAACCAAAATATGGAAGATCAAGATAAAGAGAACAAGTATGTGAGTAACTGAAAAAGAGCATGTAGCCTCTTATGTTCAAAGGAAAATGAGAGCACTCCCTTGGCAATGTAGAGAAACTCGATTGGGTTACAAAATAAATCATTTTTCAACATTGATCAATACTTTTGAGGCATCTGCACATGAATTCATCTATAAATAACTTGAAGGAAAAGAACCAGTTATGTGGTACTTCAAGTTCACCACAACTTAGTTGGACAATGAAAGTGCACCTTCTTGAGTAAATTCTTTGACAAACTCGTGAGTTGAAAAGAGGAAAAGATTAGAGAATGGTGTATGTTGTTGTTGAAAGGTTGATTTGAAGTTGGAATGCTAGTTGTTTCAACTATAGAGGCTATATCATTTTTTGATAGGAATGCATAAGAAAGAAACCATAGGGAGGTTAATTTCAGTTCATATGCATTGATGCATGGAAAGTATGGCATGTGATATGTTGAGTAGTAGACATGTTTAAATTGTGAAATTAGTGAAATTGGTTTGGGAGTGTTAGTTTGTGTCCTTATTAAAATCATCAAGGTTAGTTCATTAGATCAAATGTTGCATGTTGTTATAGACTTGTAATGTAGTTGTGGGAAGTCTCTTAGGATTCAATAAAGTTAACCAACATATTGATCCTATCCAACTCAATATTGTAATGGTTTTGTTAGATTTCGCTACTCTAGCAAATCTCGGGTGAATATGGAAATCCAAGTCAATTATTTGACAATGACATAAAATATCCATAGGTCAAAGATGAAGATGGAGACTTCAAACATGTGAAAAATTGCAGAGGAAATGAAGTTATACAAATTCATGCCATATGTATCATTTTCTGTATTTGATATCTTGTATCCTTACATGGAAATGATTTGTGATGTAAAATCAATTCTAAGTCTAGTGGGTGAAGAGTGGTGTAGATGGAAGGGAAATCTAGCTACGCATTTTGTTCCCTCTAATTGTTCCTTGGTGAGATATTGTTTGATGAATGTTTCACTAAAATTCCTCATTGGAAGGGGCATAAATAATGTAATATTGACTTCGATACATCTGTATCCATAATATTTTTCTAGAGAATCGGTGAGCACCATTGTTGGGTACCTATATTTTTTGATAGATGGAAATATCTCTATAGGATCACCACTTTCTCAGTATTTATAGTCAGGTTGACACTAGGCCCTAGAGTAAGATAGGGTTCCATTCAGTTTTTTTGTTACTAGAGTTCATCTCAAATGTACGATTGGCTCCCAAGTGGTATTTGTTCGAGATAACAATTCTACAAGTGAATGGAGGAGCATGGACACTTTTTGGTTCTGATTGAAGAAAGTTTCTTCATTGAATAACTATTGGTTGGTTAGCATGATAGTGAAAAATACAATGATGTTTCATTTTTCTCATTGGAGAAACCAAGGATTGATCATAGAATTAATTATGGAGTGGAATGGTGAGATTGCAGCAGGAACAACAAAGATGGTGTCTTGAATACAATAGAGAGTTCTTTTTGGATAAAATGGTGTCTTGAATACAATAGAGAGTTGTTTTTGGAGATTGTTCCAAGGGAGCTTGGTGACACTTCTTATGGAAGTGTTGGGGTAGTAGTAGAGATTAGATGATGGTGGAAAAATAAGGTAAAATTTTGTTAGTCTTCTTAAATAAAAGAAGACTTGACCATATGGTAATGTGAATCACACCTTCTATTCATACAAAGTCTATGATGCCATGTTTTGATATGATGTATTGGTCCATGAATTATTTGATTATGTACTTGACCAAATGGTAATGTGAATCACACCTTTTATTCATACAAAGTCTATGATGTCATGTTTTGATATGATGTATTGGTCCATGAATTGTTTGATTATGTATTTAGCCTAGAGTTGGTACTTAATATAAGTATTGTAGTGGTACCTAAAGAATTTTCTTTTTCAAATATTGTACCTAGTGTCTCCATGAGATGGAGTATGAGTTTTCAAATATTTGTAGTGAAAGGGGTTATTTGGAATGTTCAGAAAATTCATAGTAGTACTCATATTTTTTGTTAATGTTTTGGATCACTTAACTAGATCGGCTGATTTAGTTATGTGATCCAAAGATTTTACAAAAGATATGGAGTATGTTAATTGTATGTACCTACATCTATGTAACATGTAAAGGAAATATCGTCGTAAGGGTTAGATAGATATGCATACCCATTTTTCATGTGTCCTTGATGATTTGGATCACTTGTTTTCTATAGTGAAAAAACCTTTGTTATAGATTTGGTAAACACTTGGAGGAGTGCAACATGTTTTGGATGGATCCTCTATGAGTGGACTACGTTGTTTGTAAATTGTAGACATTAGGAGACCTTCCCTAAAAACAAATGGAATTTTTATGTACATTTAGTGGGAGTTCATCAAGAATTTGAATGAACCATGTATATAAAGGACATCCTATTAAATTGATGGTTTTTACGGTGGATGGTTTTTCCTTTATATTGAATTAAACAGTTTGGTGATGACTACATGATTGAGGTATGCGATGTAAGTGCTAGGATGGATTAGATATAGACTTTATTGAGCATAAGGTTCTTCAATTCATGATGGATCATTCATTGCAAAGGACTAGATGATGATGAAGACCTGATCTAACAAATATTAAGGAAAGCAGTTATTAAGGGGGAATGTTGGAATTATTAACAACTCCTTGTATTATGTGTGATCATATTTGTGATTGTTATTATTATTGGTCATTACAAGGTAGATTTCATCTCTACATAAGGATTTTGTTTATATATTTAAATAGGTTGTTGGATATAGTTGGATATAATATATTTTCTCCAATTGTGTGGTTGTTAGTGTGGTTGAGATCTAGTGTAGCTATCTTATGTAAAATATTGATTTATTTATATGTAACATTATTTAATGTTAATAGTACACAAAAACACAGTTTATGTGTGTTTAAAATATTGATGTATTTATATGTAACATTATTTAATGTTAATAGTACACAAAACACAGTTTATGTGTGTTTAGAATAATAATTTCTACTCTCCCATTTATCTACTCCCATTATTCTCATTACCAATCAAAATAGTGATCCAACAATCTATGAGAATAAAACAAGTTGATCTACCATAAATTGATCTAACAAAATAGGTTTTTACATGACCATGTCAAATCCAAATGATCAATATAGTCACTAGATCACTTCACACTCTGTTGGGCCCATTCACGACTTCAACAAACGCATTCATGGTTTTGGGAAATTGATTATCCAAAACCTCAAAATGGCTTCATTTATTTTAAAAAAATATATTATATGAAGTCATATTTAAGAGGATATCAATTCATCTTTTTTGGGCTAAAAAATTTAGTATATAATGTCACATCATCCTACATAGATTAAGCCCACTTTGTTCTAATGGGTTGTATGATATGACCATGGTTAGATTCCATGCACCACAAAAATGTATTTCCTTCATACCAAAAAAATGAAAATGACATGCATATTAGATTAAAGTGGGTGACAAAGATAATGCATATTAGATTAAAGTGGGAAACAAAGATAATTGGTCGCTAAATATAGTGAAATTATCGACGAGGCACATTATCAATCATTTGTAGTGTACCTTATTCCTAAATATAGTGAAATTATCGACGAGGCACATTATAAATCATTTGTAGTGTACCTTACTCCTATGTTTTTTGGATATCACATTATTTACTATCTTTTTTATGTTTCTTGAATATCACATTATTCACCATCCAACAAACATGATAATGAAGATACTCTGCAATATCAATAGTTGGTAGCACATTCACTTAAATAAATACTCTAAGATTTTATACATAGGGAGTAAAGATCATTTATCTATGACCCATATTCATGAGTATTAGTCTCAACTAACCAATATGATTGATGCTATCCAATTCATTTCGTTGGCTTCAATCCCATTTCTTCACCCCTGCGAGCATCACCCGATGTAATGAGTGCTAAGTGGACTATTAAAATCATGAGAATTATTGGTCAGTTGAGACTAATACTCATGAATATGGGTCATAGATTAATGACTTACACTATGCAGTTAATCCTGAAAATAATATCTAATATCTTGCACTGTGGAAGCCCCTATATACTTAAAGATCATTTTACAATATATATATGATAGAAGATGATGAGGGTACACTACCATACCAATTATTAGTAGTAATGTGTTCACTTGATGGGTAAATACACTACTTCGACTATATACATCAAGAGTGAGGATCATTTTACAAGATGTATATGATAGATATATGTTGACTTCATTCACCACATTGATTGATATGAACGAATAAAATTTTCAAATGTCAAACAACTAATATGGGTGCTCATGGGAGCCCACACAACCTATGAGGATGACTTGTATTCTGGGTTACTATATTCTTCATAGATTGGTCCATTTTCTCTGTTAGGACCAAGTATCCTTATTAATGGATAATCATAGTAAACCATGATTTCCTTGTGGTAATATGGGTGCTCACGGGATCCCATAATCATAGTCAACCATGATTTCCTTGTGGTAATATGCGTGCTCATGGGATCCCACTCTACCTATGAGGGTGACTTGTATGATGAGCTATTAGATTCTTCATAGATTGGTTCATTGTGGCCATTAGGACTAAGGACACTACGTATGGTATCCTTATTAAAGGATAATCATAGTCAACCATGATTTCCATGTGGTAATATGGGTGCTCATGGGATCCCACTACCTATGTACCTATGACGGTGACTTGTATGATGGGTTACTAGATTCTTCATAGATTGGTCCAATGTGTCCATTAGAACTATGGACACTACCTATGAGGGTGACTTGTATGATTCTTCATAGATTGGTCCATTGTGGCCATTAGGACTAAGTCTTCTTAGTAAAGGATAATCATAGTCAACCATGATTTCCATGTTGAATTGACCTCGAGAGTGTTATCATAAAATCATACACTTTGAAGTGCCATGTGAAAGTTTCCCACAAACATCATGTGTTAATCCATCTCCATGGATAACCATTTTTGTCATATAGTTTTTTATGGTCAACAATGCTATAATTCTAGTGTAATTTTTGTTTGTTTTTAACCATGGGGAATTGGTAACTCATTAGAATGATTTGGGCAATGCTATAATTGTAGTGTAATTTTTGTTTGTTTTTAACCATGGGGAATTGGTAACTCATTAGAATGATTTGGGCTAGGCTCGAGATCAAATCTATTGGCTATTGTTATAACCCAAGAGTATATCCAACAACCCAGAAGTCAAATATACCAATAACTTGTGACTTAGTGATAGTCGAGGCATTCCACCTCGGGGCATCTTCCCTTTTAGATTTATCACAACAAGCCCACATATCACTCTATGAAAATTGAACCTTGGTGGAAAGAATAACAAGCATGTTACCCAACCACTTAAACTAAATAGGTGTGTCAACAATGTTAGTGTAATGTGTCATGTATTCATCTCATTAAAAATCCACACACTCTAACGCCCCAAAATTAATTAAATTGATTAATATAATTAGTTTGATTAGATTGATTTATATAAAATTAATTGATTAATTTAAAATTAATGTAATGAATCAAATTTATTGATTTATGTGGATTTAATTTCAATGATTTATTAAATTATTGATTTAATTAGATATTTAAATTTATTATATTATTTATTATTTTCTAAATGTATTCAAATAAATATAAGTTTGTTTGACGTGATTTCAAACCTAACCAATTGATTTCCTTATCTATTAACATATTATATGTCCGATGGAAAATGTATGTTATTGGTCTATCCTCCGTGATTTATTAAATTATTGATTTAATTAGATATTTAAATTTATTATATTATTTATTATTTTCTACATGTATTCAAATAAATATAATTTTGTTTTACATGATTTCAAACCTAACCAATTGATTTCCTTATCTATTAACATATTACATGTTATTAACATATTACATGTCAGATGGAAAAGGTATCTTATTGGGTTATTGGATTATCTTCCTTAGGATCTTGGGAAGGAGGAATAAGGTGGTGGAGGTAAAAGATTAAAAGGAGAGTAAAGTTGGTGAATTTGAGGAAGGTTAATAATGTTGTATGTTGGAGGGAGGTGATGGTTTTGAGGAGGGATTAAACCATTAATAAAACATTGTGTCCAAAACAATGTGGGGAAATGGATTTAAGGAAATTGGTTTAGAGTGGGATTTGTTTGTGTTCTTAGACATGTTGGTGGGATGTGTTGTTTAGGGATTTGGGCATAGAGAGCTAGGAAACCAACCAAGATTTTCGTGGTGCTATAGCTAGCAAGGTTGTTTTTGGTTGGTTGGGAGGAAAAAAAAATTAGTTCCAGGAAACCAGATAGGGAGAGGAAATAGATCGTGTAGCTAATCTACATAGAGAACTAAATATGACTTATTTTCTAGGTATTCTCCATCAATTCATAAACCACATTTAGTGTCATTAATTGCTAGAAAAACATATTTTAAATTGCATGCAAATGTTAAAGTATTATATATATATATTTAACTATCAATAATTTTGGAACAATAAAGATTTTCCCTTTTACAAATTTCATTGTATAATTTTAACAAAACAACTGAGGGTAAATGTCGAACAAAAAAATATTGACAAATGGAAAATATCTTTGCAAGTAATTGTTCATATTTATTACATAAAATCTGTTCAGATTCAACTAAGGCCTTGAAGAAAGGCCTTACATATGGTATCAGAGATCACTTTAAATACTAGAGCCTTAATGGTTTACCCAAGATTGGAGTATAGAAAAAAAAATTATAACATACAATTTAATAAAAAAAAACAAAGGATTTTCTAACATGGAATAAAAACCCAGAAGTTTATTTCCTTGAAGAGATTATTCTTATTTTATTTTAGAAAAAATGGGGGTTTACAATGACCATAAAATGCACATTGGAATGGAAGTGAGTTTCCTACTTAAAAAAAATATTCTATATTTTACAAGTCAATTAAAGCAATAAAACTAACATAGAACTAGAAATAACTCTCAAACCCTATGAAGCTACCAAGGGTGGTTAAAACCTTGGTGGAACATCCTTTTGGGAAAGCCCGTGAAAAGAAAAACTTCACCGCTCAAGCTATCCAGATCCTAGAAGGGAAGTTTGACCTTTTCTGTCGTCCCCATTTTGGCATCAAATTCCGAGTGAAAACTGAAGAACCACTAGGCACGTGAAGGGAGAGTCCTTCGAGATCGCATGACTGTCCTATTCTAGATGTGGATGATGAAGCAGAAGCTATAGATGAAGTCTCAAAGGATGGCAAGAAGATGGATGACAATAATTCAGGTATGTCCTCACTCCTATGTCTGACAATATCTATTCATATTCGCGAGGATAAATATTGTCGAAGTAGAGGAAGTTGCGTTGAATCTATATAGTACACACCACCATGTGTGGTCTTCTTACATGTGGTGCTTGTCAAACATCTATTCCCAATTATAGATCCTCAATATACAACCATTACTCCATGAAAATGCTAATGTGTAGCCATTGTTCTTGAGAGAGGGGTGAGTGGGTAAATGTACGACCACTTCACGTTCAATTCGATGACAATTATTGTGTCTTTGTATACATTGATATTATTATAGATTTTTTTTAGTGTGCGCATATGCATATTTTATAGCTAATCTAATTGTGATATTCATCCCATTTGTTTGTTTGTAACATTAACAATAACATATCTAAAATTCATATAATATTTTGTATAAAAATACTAATAATAAATTTATTATTTACTAAATACCAATCATATTTTAAGAATTTTTTTTAAATTAAACCATCATTATGTTATATATTTTAGGAAAAACCTTTAAATAAAATCATTTGAAAAATATGTTTTTAAGACAATTTTGGCTTCGAGATAAAAATACACATATATCTATTTTACATTCAATTTTATTTTGGCTTCAAGATAAATACATATATCTCCATTTTAAATTAAATTTTATATAACAAATGGTTTTCCACTGGTATATTTTCAACTTCTTGTTAAAACGCATATCAATAACAGAAACATCAACATCTTGTCAAAACAATAGATAATCTGACCCTAATATTCCAATATGAAAATAATGGTGTCATTTTTCTTTTGAATCCATAAGTGAACAATGATAAGAACATACAAGTTTGTGTCTTCCATGAAAATGTTGGAATCCATGTCACGTCTTATAATTTCAAGAATAAAGGAAAAAATTGTTGGAATATTCACCAATACTAAGAGGGGATGAATCCATTTGAGCATTTTTTACCATTTCTTATTCAAAACATGTGAACATTAAATTTATCAGTAGTATATCATTTGCATTCAATATATATTAAGTAGGATCAACCAACAATGCATAAAAAAAAAAGCACATATACACATTACACCAAAATTTATGTGGAAACCCAAACAAGAGAAAACCATGAAATAATTTTCTTATATACCAAAAGAATACATTCATAGGAATCACCAACTTCCAAATTTCCCAACACCAAGGCTACAACCCCCTATTTATAATCTTCAATTGGAAGGAAGCTCTAACTCCCTCAATTCTCCAACTACAACTAGAAGGAGGGTCCAACCCCCTAGTTTAGAGGATCCAACCTGAAGGAAGTTATGAATCCTCGTGTTTTCTAAATCTAACTAGAAGAAGGCTACACCCCCTGATTTACAGTCTCCAACCTAAAGGAAGCTCCAACGCTCTATATTCTCTGGCTCCAATTGGAGGGAGGCTATAACGCTCTTTCCTTTCCCCATCCTGCCTCCCTGAAATATAAGTGTAGACTCAACCTGTCACTATCACTGATAATTTCATTTCCACTCTACATCAACCTATCCCTATTAATTTTTCACTGATATACCATCATCAACCTATCACTTTCACTAATAATCAACATCAATGATCATTGATACATCAACGTGTCATTGTTATTGTCACTAATATACCATCATCAACCTATCACCATCACTGATATACCATCATCAAATTCTCACTCTTAATATGTCATTGATATACAATCATCAACTTATCATCATCACTGATACTTAACATCAACAAAACTAGATCCACTCACATAGATCAGATGGAAAAATCACCAAGAACATCTCTCAAGCCGATGCCCAACGTCACCAAAACATGCCTTTAGTCATGTGGCACATATGTACCAAGCATATACCAATATCACCAAGAAGTTCCTCAACATGTATCATACCATCATCAAGATATGTGTCTCTACCATGTACGAAGACATCAATGATATGCATCCAACCATATACCTCGAGCATGTATCAAAAATATGTACCAAAATATGTGCCTCAACCATGTACGAAGACATCAATGATATGCATCCAACCATATACCTCGAGCATGTATCAAAAACATGTACCAAAATGTGTGCCTCAACCATGTACCATATCACTCATAATATGTCTCAATCATGCCATAAACCATGTACCATAAGATGTCCCAAAAGCAAGTACCATAACATCCATGATGTGTCTCAACTAAGTACCAAAATATCTGCATCATACATATGCAATAATATCCAATATGTCTCTCAACATGTACCAACATCACCAAGACATGCCTCAAGAATATACCATAATATCACCAAACATAACCCTCAAAACATGGATATAGACATACCTTTAACTCTTTAATAGACCTGACTGTATCATCATATTGTGCTCAGTCTTCAACAACCTGTAATAAGCATCTTATTCAAATTTCCATCATCCTTGCTAGACATGGGATAGTTATATTGTGACACCTCATGTGACGAGCTTCATACAACCCATGGCGGTGCCTCATGGGACACCTTTATCCTAACCTATGGGGGTCAACTAAATTAGGGTTTTCTAAAAAAAAACCTTCGTGCACCTGCAATCTCGAAACTTCTCGTCTGCACTCCCTCTCTTCCTCATATTTTCTTCCTCAAACTCGCCAATAGATCACTTGCTCACTTATAATATATTCAATAACTTTATGTGTATGTATGTACTAATGAGAGGCTCCCCGAGGTGTATTTATACTTTTTCAAAGTGACATCTTTCCTTAACTTTAGGTTTGACATGTACTTTATTGTTATAACCACTTTACCCTTGAATTAATGAATTGAAACTTCTTGTTGCAATCATTTAGGGGATTCTTAACCATTCTTCATGGATTTAAACTTCATGAGGGCATATCTCCTTAACCATGAGGAACCACATGGTCTGACATCTACCATTGGAAATGACATGATGAGGACTATTCATCTATGAGTGTGTTACATGCATTTACACCATCCTTCATCCACTTTTTCCTCAAACGACTTCGGCCTTCATGACCACAACTTTGGAGATTCTCAACCACTTAACCACTTAGCCATCTTTTCAGGGATTCTTGTAGAATTCTCCAAAGTCTTTTTCCATGAGGGACATGCTTAAAGCTACACCATAAGGGGACCACTTTCGAGACTTCTTCAAATACACCCATCACTTTTAGATTCTTCCAAACTTGCTTCAAGGATTCTTCTCGGGTTGACATCAATGATAACCAACTATTCAACAAAAAATACCCAATAGAAACTAGGTATTCTAAACAAATTTAGAAAATCATTACTCTAAGGAATCATTGAAGTATTGTTTTAACTTGGTTGAGAGAAAATTAAAGGTTGATATTATTGTCACTACCATGGAAATGAAAAATAAGGGCATTGGCTCTTTATCAGTTGGCAGCCATCTACACATATATATCTTGGCTCCTTATTAGTTGGTATCCATTTGCACATATATAGCTTTGGTCCTCTTGAATTACGAACAAATTCCTGCAAGTGCATAATTTTGTTTAAGAAACATGATCAATATTCCTATAAAAACATCAACTTTTCCATTCATTATTGATGTATGAGCAACAATGGAAAATTGCAGAGATTCATTGTGGAGTGAGTGGAGCTCTGAGTGTCTTAAGATGCTCGATCCTCTGCATTCCTCCATAGTCATTGATTTAATAAATTACCGTGTGACCTCAACAAACTCTTCCATGATTGGATTGAATCTCCATGATATAATGGACCACAATTGATTCTTCATAAATTTTGTTTGACATTATATTTTTTTTTTATGACAAACATTAATCAACATGAAGCTCTTTGGTAGTGCCTTTGTTAAAACATATAATGATTGTGACATTTTCCAAAGTCGTCACTAGACACTGCATGGTGGTTAATTTTTGGCTATTTGATTAAAACATAGAGAATAATTAAACCAAGGATTTCATGGGTACGTGTTCATATATTTTAACCACAAACCCATGAAATCCCTAATTTAATTTAATTTCTCTATTTTAATTAAATAGACAAGCATTAACCACCATGCAGTCTCTAGAAATGCCTTTGCAAAATGTCAATGCCAAACTCTATTTTAAAAAAGGCATCGTGAAAGACTGCATGGTGATTAATTTTTACCAAAGCTTTTAGCTATAGTTTCTGCCACTAGATTTTTTCTTCAGCAAATATTAAACTTTTCTCAACAAATTTTGAGAAACACACTTAATTGCATGTGTCTTTTACACATCCACTATTTTTTCTATCTGGTTCTAAATTCCTTCTTATGTCTCTCTCTATCTCCTCAACACTTCTTCTTCATCTACTTCAAACATTTTCTCTGATTTTATATCTTTTGTTTATCTTGTATCTTTGCATGATCTTCTCCTACTCCTTTCTCCTTCCTATCCTTTTTCTTTGTGTCCCCAAAATGTAACAAATAAAATGCTTTTATAAAGTTGTTTGGTGAACACTAATCAACCAACTACGGAGTATTAAATGCTTTGCATGATGGGGTGTGTGGCATTATATTTAATATTACTTTGGATCCAATGGTGCACACAGAGACATGCAAAGAATTTAATGCTCTGTAGTCGGATGCTTAGTGCTCACCCAAATAAACAAAACAAGCAACCTCATTATTAAACTTCTTATGTTTCATATTTTAGTGGCTCCTTGAAATAGGGTGGACTCATTGAGAAAAAATTCTACACAGTCATGGGAAAATATTATGCACCATGAAGAATTTTCATTAATCCCAATGTACTTAATGTAGGACACTTGGATCTGATAGAGTACAAACCATGCAAAATTCACATCAACACCAATTCACTTGACATAGGCAGCATGGATATGATGGTGCCCTGATATCAAAATTCCATACATCAAGTACATTAGGGTTGATGCCACTGTCAAGAGCATTGGGGTCGATGAATCTTGTACATGGTACACAATATTTCACTAAAATGTTAGCTCTCAACAATCAATGAAAACCTGATGTAATTTTCAATAATACTATTTCTCAACAAGATTGATAATTAGGAAATATGAAGGGACTTAGAGCCCATTTTTAAATTTTAAAAGAGAAATTCACAAAGTCTCTGTTAACATATATTTGTAAATTTTTTGAAATCAATTGAAGGATTGTTGAGAAAGTGTTCTAAATACAATATTCTCTATATGATGTTAATGTTATAATTGTTGTTTGTGTGTAATTTTATGATGGTTTGAATACTTGTCTAATTATGCTTGAATGTTGTTGTCCTTATGAAGATATTAAGGCATGTTGTGTTGACTTCGATCTATCTTTCTTTTGATTTTAATATATTAAATGGATAGAGTGAATCAAGGGTCAATGTGTGAATTTGTTTTTCACTCTAAACAGTGAAAGGGTCTATTCAGATACAAATTTAATGAAAGCACTAGAGAAACCTTGCTCGCCATAGCATTATCTATCTGAGTGTGGTTGTGACAATTTAAAGAAAGTACTAGAGCAACCTTGCTCACCATAGAATTATTTGTCTGAGTGTGGTTGTGAAATTTTACAGGGGACCAAGGCCGTTATAATCAATAATGGTATCATATAGTTGAATCTTTTTGGTGAAGAGAACTTCCAAAGGGTTGTGATCCCCTTTGCATCAGTTATCATAATAGAATTTAGGTATTCAACTTCTAGTACTTGACATATTTGAGATGATTTCTTGATGGGTCTACAACCTGCATCAAAAACACAATTAAAATAAAAAGATAACAAATTCAGGTGGAAGAATATTCTTCGAACTGTATAACAACTCTGAAGACCAAATCAATGAAAATATCCAAAGCTTCAAATTAAAACTACATTTTTAGTTAAAATTTGTGTTTTCCAATTGCTTAGTATCATAAGTAAGTGAATTCATATCCTACATGATTTATCTGTGAGGGTAAAAAAATAAATATATATTCTACCTATTTGAACAATGTGATCAATATGCATTTCATCTTTATCCATATCCATGAAGACAACCATATCGAAGAATATCCTACTACTGTAATGACAGATCCTCCTACAAAAGATTGTACTAAAGTAAGGCTGAAAACTTTTCCTACTACCAAGCAATGATGAAAAAGAGGATCACCAAACTTGGGCATACAAATATAATAGTCACTGAGACTGTTTGTTTGGGAGAATTTTCTAAGGGATAAATATGTAGGAAGTTATAACAATCTTTTCCAACAAAAAAAATGCATAAATTGTCCCCATAATCTGACAATCATAGTGCCATTTTGCTTCTAAAACTGTAGGTGAATTCTATAAATTATAACCCACATTATAAACTTTCAGCATATCCAGCCTTTCCAAGTCTAATTCTTCTGGTATATATGATTCATAACAGTAGGTAGGTTATTAATTTTGGATAGAAATGGAAAACATAATTGACTAATTAACACAATTATGCTTGTATTGGTTCACAATTCATTGTTACTCCTTACTCACTCATTTTTTTCACTCTGGTTTAGGTAGGTTATTATTTTTGAATAGAAATAGTAAACATAATTGACTAATTAACACAATTATGCTCGTATTGGTTCACAATTCATTGTTACTCATTACTCATTGATTTTTTCTCACTCTGGTTCTTTATTTTAAGGCATGGAAAACAAATTGTTTGAGGAAAGAGCCATTGCTTTTCTGCTATAAGTAATTATTGATTATCCCATAAATGAATGGATTCTTATGTGCATGAGAAGGATGAAAAAAGTGAAATAACTTTCCATGACTTAGAATCCTTGGAGTTTCCAGCATTGATATTTCTTGGAAAGTAGCACTGGAGCCCTAGAAAAAAATGGAACAACTTGAGGGATCACATGGTAGTGAAGGGGTTTAATTTCTTTGGGATGTGAAAGTTGATGTGCAAGTTGAGGGGGAAAGAAATATGGGAAACTAGGATTGTTGTGTGGTTGAGGATAATGTGAGAACTTGAGGATTTTAGAGTCTGCCTAAAACTCTTCATTGTGGATTCATAGCCTTGTCTTAGGGGTGACGTGATGTTGAGAGATATAAAATAAATTCCTAAGGTTGGGTGGAACGTTCGATGTCTCCATCCAATTGGTGAATCATTTATTTAAAGATAAGTGCTCTGTATTCAATTGTGTATTAATTTTCTTTATGTTGAGTTTATAATAGGTGTGTTGTTGTTTTAATATGCATTGTGTTTTTATCTATAATCAATTAGCATGTTCTCGAATATTTCATGAGTTCTTGTTTGGCATGCATGCTTCTTGATTAATTAAAAATGATAGAAATATATTTGGAATTTTCCAAACAACGTGAATTTAGA
Source organism: Picea engelmannii (assembly GCA_009831015.1). Taxonomy (NCBI): domain Eukaryota; kingdom Viridiplantae; phylum Streptophyta; class Pinopsida; order Pinales; family Pinaceae; genus Picea; species Picea engelmannii. Next base: position 16,680 of record ML827946.1, read on the forward strand.
GATATAAGGGAAATGAGCACATCACAGTGGGTACATCACAAATGTCATGATACCATTGATTAGATATCCAAATGATAGAATATCAAGAATAAAATATTGATAGAGGTGAGTCAACAAAATTTGGAACATGTTCGAAATTGGAGAACTTTGTCTTGAAAATTATTTCTAACTATTATATCATTAAAGATCATTTTTTGGGAAAATAATCATTTGGTAGGTCGAGAACAAAATGATAGAATATCAAGAATCAAATATTGATAGAGGTAATCCAACAACATTTGGAACATGTTCGAAATTGGATAACTTTGTCTTGGCACTTATTCCTAACTATTATATCATAAAAGATCATTTTTTGGAAAAATAATCATTTGGCATGTCGAGAGCTTCATCAAAGAGATTTGATCTTAGATATTCATCTGTGACAAAATTGTTTGATTTGGTGTAAAGAAATCCACCATGGGAGATGGTTATAGGGAAATGTTTTCACAATGAGCAAGTTGTAGACTTCCCAAGTTCCAATATGATGTCTCAAATCGGTTTTGAACATTACATGTTTGTTTAAGGAGAGTAAGGCCTTTCTTTCAAATCCTTTCTTTGAAGCTTCACTAAAATTTATTGCAAAGGAAATCATCCCTGATTTTAAAAGAGTATAGTATCTTTTCCCAAATTGTTATGTAATGCTTGACAAGGAAGAAGGTCAATTAGTAGGAGAAATCTCATCCAACCATCTTGACAATACTACAATCAGATGTGTTGAATTCTTAGAATGCCATGTACTCTTTTGTGCCAACTATTATGTGCCATGGAATTCATCAATAGATCGTGAATAATTTCATATTCTCTTGGGTGATGAGAGAAACTATGAAAATGTCTAAGATGTCTTGCACAAAATCGATAGTGGATATGTTGTAAGAAATGCATAGGAATGCAGGTGAGTGATTGTACTCACACAAGGTTTCTTCCATATCACATGTTGATATGAATATGTACCTTTCTTAGGTGGATTTCAATATGTGTTTAGTAAATATGAATTGATTAAGAATGCATAGGATCTCAGATGCATAGTAATTTAAGTAACTAATTTAGGTGTTATGCATAAGTTAGTGCTAATTCTGGACCATTTGTAGATTGTCCTAAGAAAACATGAATTTGCAGAGATTTTCAAAATTCTAAACCATTTCTCTATCACACCATTCTTTTGAATGGTTTATATCTTTTTATGTTCTCTTTTCTTGTTGTATGTTTCTTACATATATCACACAGTTGTTTTCAACAGTTTATATCTTTTTATGTTGTCTTTTCTTTGTTTGCTTGTTATATGTTTCTTACCTATGAATAGGGATATGCATAGGTATTTTTTTCCAAACTTTAATCCTTTTCCTATATTGATATTGATATTGATGAAAATGCACTAAAAACCTTGAAGAAGCTATCAATGGTTATAGGAAGGTATATATAAAGTTTGTCGACCTTTCCATTTCCCAAAAACATCCATGTAAATTCCTCCACTGGAATGTATGGAGTCTATATGTTGGAATGTATGGGTTTTTGACTATGTTCCCAACTTCTACATAATTATGTATCAAACATTTGTCCTTCTCATACAAATATGTACCATACATAATTATGTATCAAACATTTTTCCTTCTCATACAAATATGTACCACTATTGGAAAGAGTGTTATCCCATGATGACTCATCTGAGAGAGACTATATCTCTTTCTATTACTATTACAATACACATTCATATGATTTTAGAGGGCTTATCAAGTTCATTTATTTTATCTAATGGGCAACAATCCTATTTTCTTTAATGGGCAACAATCCTATTTGCATTGTACAACTACACGTGAATTTTCATAATCAAAGTTGAAATAGATTCTTGAGTTTGTTCCCAAGTTTTTCATAATGTTCCAAACATTTTCTCTTCTCAAACAAGGTTCCTCCACTATTGGAAGGAGTGTTATCCATGATGATTGATATGAGAGATATTATATCTCTTGATCATACTATTGTTTCAATGTGAATTCTTATATTTTTAGAAGGCTTCTCAAGTGCATTTCTTTGTCCTAATTGGTTGTAGTAAGAATTACATTGTACAATGACACAAGCAACCTTTCACAACCTATTAATTGTTTTGATGTTGAATTTCATTACCCCACCAAATGATTATCTTGATGCCAATGTGGATATGGTGTTGAAGGATTCTCGCGAATGGTTAGGCATGTTTGTCCCATGGAATCCATCATAAGGATACCTGGTAGTTTTTATTTGTCTTCACTCTATTTAGTTTAAACACTCGTAATAAGAGGATTGTAATAATATTTGTATTGAAATAAATATTTTTTTCAATGCATGCATGTGTTCTAAATAAGAACCTTCTTTTTCAGTGATTGGAAACCCTTGAATTAATTCACTTATGTTCCCTAAAATTGTGCAAGGCTGTAAGGGATAAATGCACATAATGCAGATATATCAAATTCCCTCTATGGTTCCTAACCTTTCTTGGGTCTCTAATAAACCTTATTTCTTCCCAATGGAATTGATCAAATATCATGCATTCAAAAGCTTTTGTTTGTTTTCCATGTGTTGGCTTTGATCTAAAACAATCTCCAAGAGGGTTTTGATCCAAAACAGTCTCCAAGAAACTTTCTCTCTATCAAGTATAATTCAATAAATATTTTGTGTCGCTGAAAGGAAAAACAAAATGATAATGAAGAGGGAAAGAAGCACGTTGAAAGAAAATCACTTTGTCAAATGAATTTTGGGGAGAAGCAATAGCTTGTTTAGTTTATGTTTTGAATAGATATCCCACTAAAAGTTTAAGGAACAAAGTTACACAAGAGGCGCGGACATGTATGAGTTGTAGTGTAGGACATCTTAGAGTGTTTGATTCTATGGCACATTCTCATGTGCCCAAAGAATTAAGAACGAAGCTAGATGATAGAAGTGAAAAATGCATATTTCTTGGCCACAATGATCAATCTAAGGCATACAAATTATATAATATGGTAACAAAGAAGGTTATAATCAAGAGGGACATTGAATTCAAAGAAAATAAATCATGTGATGGAAGCATAAACATGACCATATATATTGGAGTAGTACCTGAATAAGGTGATGAAACAAAGGATGAGATAGAACAAGGAGGACAAAAAGGTTCAAAAACTAAATCAACGGACAAAATCACTCCAATAAGGACTCCAAGAAATTATGTTGAAGGTGGGAAATCTATCCCTACAACACATTCTATTCCTAATGATCAATAAAGTAGTGAATTTGATCCAACAATTGCTTCCCTAAGATCTAGAAAAAGTATAAGTTTAAGAGAACTTTATGACGATCTAGATGTGCATTCAAACATTGCACTCTTTCCATGCCAACCAATGTGATTTTAAGAAGATACCAAAGAAGAAAAATGTACATAGGCCATGGATGAATAAATAGATTCTATAGAAAGGATTGATACATGGGATTAGAAGACTTTCCTAAAGACAAATATTATATTGGTGTAAACCGAGTTTATAAAATCAAAGTGAAATAGAATGGTGAAATTGAAAAGTACAAGACTATATTGGTAGAAAAAGGTTTTTCCCAACAACCCGTAGTCAACTATTGTGAGACCTTGGCATCATTTGAAATGTTAGATACAATGAGATTTTTATTAGAAATAGCATCCCAAAACAATTGGAAAATATATCAAATGGATGTAAAGTCTGCGTTCTTAAATGACATTCTAGAAGAAGAAGTTTATGTGTAGAAACCACCAAGGTATGAGATAAAAGGATAGGAAGACAAGGTATATAGGTTGAGGAAGGCCCTTTATGGACTCAAGAAAGTTCCAAGAGCTTGGTATAGTAGGATAGACTCTTATCTAATTAGTCATGGATTTAGTAGAAGCAACAGTGAGCTCACTCTGTATACTGAGGTAAATCACCAAGGGGAAACTTTCATCATTTTATTTACATATTTGTCTTGATGAAGTACTTCCTTGGAATATAGGTAAATCAGTTAAAATGTGTAGTATTCATATGTCAAACAAGATATGCATTAGATGTACTAAAAAGGTTTAGAATTATCAATTGCAATGCAACACCCACATCAATAGCAACAAGAAAAAAAATCAACAAAGAATATAAAGGTTCAAAGGTATATCCTACATTGTTCAAGAGGTTAGTTGGTAGTCTCATGTATCTCACTTCCACTAGACCAGGCATTATGTTTGCAATTAGATTTATTTACATGTTTATGGAGACACCTAAATAAATACACTCGAAAGTGAGAACAATGATCTTAAAATACATTGTAGGAACAACAAGCTATGGTATTTTATACTCAAGCACTAAAAATAATTGTTTGATTGACTATATTTACAATGATTTTGTAGGAAGTATGGATGATAGAAAGAGTACTTCGGGTTATATGTTAAATCTCAATTCAGGAGCAATCTCATGGGAATCCGAGAAACAACCCATTGTGATGATTTTATCAACATAAGACGAATAAAAAACAAGAACTTGTCAAGAAATATGGTTAAAAAGAGTGTAATGAACTTCAACAAGGATAAGAAGAACTAACTTTATTATACTACAACTTCTACAAGAACAATTCATCCATAGCCCTATCAAAGAATTATGTGTTTCACCAAAAAAACAAGCATATTGATACTAGATACCATTTTATTTGAGAACTTGTAAACAATGCTGAAATATATTTGGAATTTTATAAGTCAAAAGACCAATTGGATGACATATTCAAAAATCCATTGGCAAAAGATGTTTTTAAATTTCATAGACATAATCTAGGTGTTGTAGATGTTTAATCATTTAGTAGTTTTAATTAAGGTGCACTGTAAAAATGTAATTACAACAACAACTTCATTAAAGGAAATAGGTAAACCTAGTTTTCAAGAAAATTTTGATCTAGAAATCGTTGATCGAGATAACTCCATTCTAGAATTCTCTCGGATAGAAAGGTCCAGACCTCTCCACAATATAAATAAATTTTCTTCTTTGGATCAATGGAAAGAATAAGTGTTCAAGCTATAGATTGTGAGTTTTGTGTATGCTTATGGGTTCTAAGTTGTAGTTGAGTTGAGAGCTTTCTGTCATTTGGTCTTTCATTATCTACCATAACTTACTTAGATTATCTCTAGAAATACATTACATCATAACTTACTTATCTCTAGAAATACGTTAAGATCCCTCTTTTCTTCCCTTGATACTTATCTCGTTATGTTCAATGATTCTATTTCTCTCTCTTTAATAATACTATTTCCCAATAAGGTGGGAATCACTGAAGAGTATGGTAGAAAAGACTCTGAAATATATTTGACTCACCCTATATATTTGACTCGCCCTATGGAAAGGAAATGGACTAGAAAATGTGAAGGAGAGGAGATAAGTTTGTGAAATCTCCATATTTGACTCAACCTATGGAAAGGAAATGTAATCTCTATAGAAAATATGGACAAGGATACATGTATGTCCCCACTAATTCTTATATATCATAGGATGAGTTAGTGAGGTTATAACACTCATACCATATGAGGGATTTTGTGTTTCGATCAAGCTTCTTTTCCATCAATCTCTTGATAGGAATTGGGAATGAATTCTTGTGATAAAAAAAATCAATATTAGGCGACCCATAGACACATTGTGGGGTTTTTGTAATTAAGAAGTGAACACACACACACACAAACACACACATATATATATAACCTCCCCTACTCCATTGGATTAGAGGAGGATTAGGGTTCTCTTGGGATCTTATCTTTCCAAGGATGTTCCCATCTCCCTCCACTTGGATAGAACACATACATCTATGCCATATCTTTTTTCACTTCCTTTAATATGATGATAGTCATGGTGGGGCCATCATCCCTCCCCAAGCACACAATGCACTATTACAATGCAGGTTGCTCGGGTTCTTTTCTTCATGACTCGGTTCTGATGTGGGAGTTTTGGTTCATACTCTCCAACTCTTTCTTTTACATTGTGTGTTGAAGTAGGGGTTGGATTAGTTTTACTGCATGCAGGGTGAATAGACATATTTGGGTTCTCTCTAATCAAATGGATATATTTTGTGTGGATGGAGGGTCTCATTATTGACCTTCTTGGGAACTTATCTTTCCAAGGATGTTCCCCACTCCCTCCACTTAGATCAAACAGATACATATATTCCATCTCTCTTGTCATTTTATTTAATATGACCATAGAGGTCATTACAGCCAACATAAAGACATGAAACTTTGAAATCCTCGAAGTGCCACACTAAGCCAAGTTGGAATCCAAGGGAGGAGTGATAGGCATTGACAATAATGCTAGGTTATCTCTAGTGCATGCATGGATGGAAGCAATCTACATGTTAGGAAAGATCAATCATACTATCCACCTATTGTCTCCACTCTACCTAATACATATACTTTGATCCAAAACATTGTGTGGTTCTCAGATAATTTGTTAGTACTTTGTTCCTTTTGATACAAAGGAGGAAATTCATTTTCCATTTGAATCTATCTACCGTGTAAAAAATAACAAGGGAAGGAGAAGCAATTGGAAGTGAGTAGGTGTCTCCCATTTATTAATTTTTGTTAATTATTCAAGGGAATTTGTTCCATTCATTTCCTAAGAGATAAGAAAAATAAGGGAAGGGAATATTAACTCATTGATGCAAGTCTAAGATTGTATGACTCAAGCAAATACAACCAACAATGGGAAATTCATGGTCTTTTGGGTTGTCATGAAGAGAAACAACAATCCAAGTCAAATGACAGACCCCATCAACAAGTGTTAAGTTTTCACTCATCCCAAGGTATTTGAGGTTACACCATTCAATCAATTACGACTTTGCACCCATCCTAAGGTATTGAATATTGTATTGTTTAATGAGTAGATGTGTAATGGAATTTGACGTTTCATCACCAAATGAGGTGGGCGTTTGCACCCATCCCAAAATGTTTGAGGTTGTACTGTCAGATGCAGATCTCAATCACCTTAGGATGGGTGCAAACTCCCATATCAATCACCTTGGGATGTGTGAAAACTCCTGGATCATATGATGGCACAACATTTAATGCCTTGGGATGAGTGCAAACTCTCAAAAATGTTTAATTTTTTCCAAGCTCCAACAACTACAATTGTTTTTCTATTGATTGTATTGTTTTTCATAGGAAATTCTCTACAAAACATATAAACTAAACTCAACAATCATAGGTCTACACTTATTCGTCAACATGCATGCAAGGAACTTGTACTCTAAGAATCAAAGCTCAACATTTTTGCTATCGGTATGAACAACATTCAAGGAAAATATTATTCACCATGTACGATCCCAATCACTAGCACTCCTGCATGGTCCACCCATGCGAATGTCATTCCATGCATGGTGATGGAAGATTGTAATGATCCTAGGCCATTATGCAAGGATCATCACTATTTTGGTGTCTTTTTAAAACTTTTTCCGAGTGAGGTATTTCGTCAAACACTTTGTTGATCTACCTTTTAGATGTGTTTATATGTGTGTATGCAGAAAATAATAGAAAGAGATAACCATGGAACATACCTCAACCATATGCAATAATATAGACAAGCCAAAACATCTCAATTCTTCTTTATTCATAAAATAGAGAAACCTGCTACAATGAAGATGTTGATCTAGAATGATCAACAGATGGACAAGAAGATAGACAATAGATAAGAGTTGCTACAAAATGCTCCCACTAATACAAAAGATGCCTCCAAAGGATAAATGAGAAATGAAGATCAATACAAGAAGATCTGAATGACAAACTCTCCAACTGAAGAATGCCACGCTCCAATAGAAGGCTGAAACCGTCAATAATTCGGCCCTGCTACCAAAAGTGTCCAATCACCCTAATAAATATGCCAACTGATAGATCGGGTGATGGTAAGAACAACACAGGTGTCTGAATCTCCAAGATCCCTCTCAATCTCTGTAGATCTGAAATCCCCCACTGAATGGTGTGCCCCACTGGATGACTGAAACCCTAGATAATTTCGTTGTTCTTCCAAAAGTGTCCAATCACCCTAATAAATATGCCAACTGATAGATCAAGTGATGGTAAGAAAAACCTAGGTGACCGAATCTTCAAGATCCCTCTCAATCTCTATAGATTTGAAATCCCCCACTGAATGGTGCACCCCACTGGATGGCTGAAACCCTAGATAATTTGGCCCTACTAAAGGAGGCCTCCAAATTATCTGAAACACTCCATAAATACATATTAGGACACTACAATTCAATAGGTAAAGTCTCAGGGTCAAATATGAAGTGTAACCCCTCCAAACGGACTAGATCTGGATCTCAAAAATGCCCTCCTTCTCTTCAATTCACCCCACTACTCAAGAAATAATCTGGGCCATAAAACTATCTCAGAAAGCACTAGATTTGATTTCCAAGGCCCTGCAATGAAAACCCAAGTGATAGAATCCTCAACGGACCTACCAATCTCCTACAATGAATCTCTCTCCAAAGATGGTGTGCCCCTCTTGCTGGAATCCCTCAACTGGTGCACCCTCTCTCTATCTACACATGAAACTGATGTAGAATCCTCCTTCAACTGAGTATATTTGGAACTAGAATGGTGTGGGAGAGTATTGCATCTTCGAGACCAATATTGGGACAAGATAGGTGGAATCTTTCACCATCGAATCATCGTCTAGGGTTTGTTATGTCAAAACCCTCAAAACCCCCAATATTGTGTTCACTAGCTAGAAGCCAAAAATCAAAATAAGATCATACATGATTGATGAGTAGAGGTCCTTGCCTTCCTTTTATACTTTTTGTCTCACCTTTTCCCTCCAAAGTGACTTTAATTTTATTAATATTTAATTAATTAATTAAATCACTTTAATTAATTAATTATCCTTTTTACCTCTTAAAATCTCCTTATCGCTCCTTGTGGCTTCCCTGGCCACTGAAAGTCACTTCTAGCCATCCCATCCTATAGTGTTTCTCCTCCCTATTCTAGTAAGATATTACAATGAGAGGTTCCTCCAAGTAATGTGCCCAAAATTCCCTCTTCGGTGATTTTAATTAACTTATAGCTCAAAATAGTCAAAATCATGGAAATCATCGGAATGGAACGAAACCAAAGCCAACTTATGCGGAATGGATGATAATGATGGAATATGATGATAAATGTGAACTAGACCCCACAATGCCTCTCAAATACCCCTGTACTCACTATAACATCCATCTGGCTACTCTGGTCATCATCAGTCTCTACCCTGTGATGATGTCCCAAAGTGGGGACATTACAATCCTCCTTGCTAGAAAATTGCTTGTCTTCAAGCAATAGCCAAATCCACTCAACTAAAATTCCAAGATCCCATCTCCACCTGTGGGATACACAGTAGAACCCCTCGAAAGACGAAGAATAGGGCACTCCACCCCCTCGATCCCATATCAGGAAGTGAAATGCAATACTCTGTGAAGCATAGTCCTGAAAGATATCAACCCTGTGAACCTCTTGCATATGACACATGGCCTCATCTCAGAATGAGTCCATCCTCCAAGTCTCTACCAAGATCCACATGACATCCATCAACTGCACATGTTGTTGTCTAACCGAGGTGATGCAAGACCTCCGTGAGGCACCTGCAAGCGGTGTGCTCCTCTCAACACTTAAGCTCAATGGAAAGTTAGAATAACTTTCCCCTGCAATGGTCCACTCTCTCCTATGAATCCGTGAATGCCCAATCCTGCAATCCCTAGGTCCCATGCTAACCTCTGTCAAAGATCCTCATGCTGACACTGTGCTACTCTGACCATGACTGCCTTCCCCCTGCATACATCCTGTACCCTCCTCTCCTGGGTCCTCCAGCTGAAATACCTGTGACCATTGGACCTATTGTCCAGAAACTGTATCAATGAAGACACCTCTGTAGAAGAAGTACTTGTCCAAACATCTCCATGCCCTATCATGATGATCAAACGGAAGAAAAGGTCTCGCCCTGTAGGACAAGTACCTGCAGACCCACTCCAACCCAACCCAAGGTGGAGTGTGTGACTCTCTAGTGCAACCTGGATCATCATGTTGTCAGATATCTTGCTAGCCAAATGAACCCTAGGATCCCATGGTAAAGTTGGAAGTTTATCACTTCCAACCTCCTCTAACTACTGTTGTGTGAGACTGATCACTATCAGGAGCCCTCTGTGATGATCTACTATCCTTCTCATGCTGCTGTCAATGATAAATGTGTCAAAAAAGGATAACAGACATATCTACAACTAACTATAGGACTGGAAGGTGTCACGTGCTTTCATCAATCCCAAGGATTCGACCAGAAGCTCGTCCATTGGTATCCATGATCGATGCTCTCTTGTGGTCATCACCGAATCTCCACCATCCAGTACAAATGGAAGTAACTCCTCCAACTGCTGCTCAACCAACCTCCATCTCTCATCTCCCATGCAACTGCTAAAATGGTGAAAGTGATCTCTCATAACTAGGTGCTGCTACAAAGTAGTGACACTTGCACGCTCCCCTGGGTGTGTCTCCTCCCTGCAAGCCACTATACCCCTCTGAATCCCACCGTACATCTCGACATGTCTCTGTGAGGTATCACTCATCACTGTATCCTCCGACATACCCATGTCGCACCCCATAGACTCATGATGTCTCATAGATCTTGGGCGTACTGCTGGATCAACCTCTACATGGAGGCCAGCCACTCTCAGAAGGAAAATGGAAGTGTCATCCATCATTTGATGCTCCCCTACTAGATCATCAACATCTCCTAGCAATGTTATTGAATGATAAATCTGAGTGTCCACTAGGAAAGATGAAGTGAATCTCTGACGAATCTCCTCAAGAGACTCATCTAATCTAGACTCTGATTCTTGAGGGGCGGTCTGTGTGCCTCTCAAGAATCCCCAAGTGCTATCCAACTCCTAAGTGAGTCGATCCATCTCCAACTCCTTCTCCCCCAGAGCCTCATGATACATCTCATCAACCCTTAGTAGATAATCCCTGTCTGTCAACAACTGTTGATAGTCAGTCCTCATCACAGATACTCTCTCCCAGAGAGTGTGAAGATCATCCATGGAAAATCCTCCATCTGAGCTACCCTGTGCCACTGATGCTCTCCAATAGTAATCTGTCATCACTACATGCATGTCATCAATACATCTAGTGTATTCCCTAATCATAGCCTCACTAACTCTCAACTGTGTTGCTAAGTGGTGTGACTCCTGATCAGAGTCATGCTGGGGTACCCCCTCATGCCTCTCACTACTAGTGCCACCACTAACAACACTCTCTGCAGAAGATAAAGTGTTGAACTTCCTGTTGTCTACTGTGCCACTAGGTACTCCTGTATGCCACTTGATCCCATCACTAGATGCCATCTCCCCCTGACTCACACTGTATCCTATATGAGCAGATGTATCCTCCTATGCACTCAACCTGCTATTATCATCAATGCCTGGATCCCATATAGCTGTGTCCAGACACATGCTATGGTCATCCTAAATACTAAAGAGTGCATCCTCATCAATGCAATCTCATCCTGGAAGTACATGATCCATCCACCTGTCAAGCTCTACAATCTGCTCAACCAATGGAGTCTCCAATAGTTGTGACTCCATCCCCTTTCGCTGACCTGTATGTGTGAGGTCAAATCCATGTACATCCTATACCTCCTCCTGGACTTGTGGGTCTACCTGTCCATGGTGTGCATCCCTCACACTAAGAACATCCATCATACCTATCATTCCACTAATCTCCTCATGTGATGTGGCTATCATGGGTGTCTGAACAAGTGACAGATGTGTCATGACCCCCATAGGAAGCTCATCATCTCTAGGTTGTAACATGTGTGACTCCTTACTATTGTCACTACTCTGCTGAGGCATAAGGTCATCAAGGGTATGTGACATGTCTTCTGAGACACTGATGCTATTGTCTTGTCCATCCAACTACCTATCCACTACAGAAGGGTCATCATCCTCCTCAAGCGTGCAAGCATCCATAGCCTCTGTGCAAGAGTCATCATCGCTATCCTCTGAGGTAGAGTCACTATCACTAGCCTATGTGCAAGAGTCACTATCATCATCGAACTGCTCTGAATCCTCATCATCACTATCATAGTGTACATCAATGATATGCTTCTTACCCTTACCCCTACACCTATGATCTGGTTCCCAAGGCACCTTGCAACTATAGCAAGGTTGTGTGCTCCTAATGTGTGTGGGGTTTCTCTATGCTTCCTTCCATCTAGTTTCTCTAGCTCTACCCCCCTTTGCTATGCTGGTCCAATATGTCACCTCATCTTCGCTCCAACTGGGGTTTTTCATGGATATAAACTTTTGGAGCGTTATTAGAGGCCCAAGTCTCTCACAAAGTGCATGATATTCTATTTCACAACTCACAACTATTCCAACAAAATCTGTAGACCCCATATTTCCTTATAGAAGATCCCTCAGGCTAGCATGAGTCTAAGCTCTGATACCACTATAATGATCCTAGGCCATTATGCAAGGATCATCACTCTTTTGGTGTCTTTTTAAAACTTTTTCTGAGTGAGGTATTTCGTCAAACACTTTGTTGATCTACCTTTTAGATGTGTTTATATGTGTGTATGTAGCAAATAATAGAAAGAGATAACCATGGAACATACCTCAACCATATGCAATAAGATAGACAAGCCAAAACATCTCAATTCTTCTTTATTCATAAAATAGAGAAACCTACTACAATGAAGATGCCGATCTAGAATGCTCAACAGATGGCCAAGAAGATAGACAATAGATAAGAGTTGCTACAAAATGCTCCTGCTAATACAAAAGATGCCTCCAAAGGCTGAGTGAGAAATGAAGATCAATACAAGCATATTTGAATGCCAAACTCTCCAGCTAAAGAATGGCACGCTCCAATAGAAGGCTAAAACCCTCAATAATTCGGCCCTAGTGCCAAAAGTGTCCAATCACCCTAATAAATATGCCAACTGATAGATCAGGTGATGGTAAGAACAACCTAGGTGATTGAATCTCCAAGATCCCTCTCAGTCTCTGTAGATATGAAATCCCCCACTGAATGGTGTGCCCCACTGGATGACTGAAACCCTAGATAATTCGACCGTTCTTTTGAAAGTTTCCAATCACCCTAATAAATATGCAACTGATAGATCAGGTGATGGTAAGAAAAACCCAGGAGACCGAATCTCCAAGATCCCTCTCAATCTTTGTAGATCTAAAATCCCCCATTGAATGGTGCACCCCACTGGATGGTTGAAACCCTAGATAATTTGGCCTTGCTAAAGGAGGCCTCCAAATGCTCTAAAAATCTCCATAAATATAGATCAGGACACTACAATTCACTAGGTAAAGTCTCTGGGTCAGATCTGAGGTGTAACCCCTCCAAACGGACTAGATCTGGATCTCAAAAATGCCCTCCTTCTCTTCAATTCGCCCCACTTCTCAAGAAATAATCTAGGCCATAAAACTATCTCAGAAAGCACTAGATCTGATGTCCAAGGCCCAGCAATGAAAACCCAAGTGATAGAATCCTCAACGGCCCTACCAATCTCCTACAATGAATCTCTCTCCAAAGATGGTGTGCCCCTCTTGCTGGAATCCCTCAACTGGTGCACCCTCTCTTTATCTGCACATGCAACTGATGTAGAATCCTCCTGCAACTGAGTAGATATGGAACTAGAATGGTGTGGGAGAGTATTGCATCTCCAAGACCAAGCTTGGGACAAGATAGGTGGAATCTTTCACCACTGAATCGTCCTCTAGGGTTTGTTATGTCAAAACCCTCAAAACCCTTAATATTGGGCTCACTAGCTAGAAGCCAGAAATCAAAATAAGATCATACATGATTGATGAGTAGAGGCCCTTGCCTTCCTTTTATACTTTTTGGCTCACCTTGTGCCTCCAAAGTGACTTTAATTTTATTAATATTTAATTAATTTATTAAATCACTTTAATTAATTAATTAACTTTTTTACCTCTGAAAATATCCTTATCTCTCCTTGTGGCTTCCCTGGCCACTGAAAGTATCTTCTAGCCATCCCATCCTGTAGTGTAGCTCCTTCCGATTCCAATCAACTATTACACTGAGAGGTTCCTCCAAGTAATGTGCCCAAAATGCCCTCTTTAGTGATTTTAATTAACTTATAGCTCAAAATAGTCAAAATCATGGAAATCATCGGAATGGAACGAAACCAAAGCCAACCTGTGCGGAATGGATCATAATGATGGAATATTATGATAAATGCCAACTGGACCCCACAATGCCTCTCAAATACCCCTGTACTCGCTATAACATCCATCTGGCTACTCTAGTCATCATAAGTCTTTGCCTTGTGATGATGTCCCAAAGTGGGGACACTACACAAATATTATCCACCATGCAGGATCCCATCATTGGGAATCCTGCATGGTGCACCTATGCATGTGTCATACCATGCATGGTGATGCCCATGGTAATTGTGTGATATGAAAAACAATTCTTCATAGAACACACAGATCTTCGAAGATGAAATATTCAATGGACTATATTGTCTAGAAGTTATTGTGATCTGACATATTTTCGAAGGCACAATGATTTGTCTCATTTTTTTAGGAGAAGGGAATCCTCTCTAGTTGGATTAATTGAATAGTACACCAACTGGTAAATTTGCCTTGGTTGTAAGGAGACTTTCCTGTCCACCTATATTAATTGAATAGTTTACCAACTCATCTAGTAGGCTTAATAGAACAGTCCACCAACTCATCCAATAGCTAGGGGGTCTATCGTTCCCCATTACTTTCCCTTCCCTTTAGATCAGAGATTCTACAACACTAATCTAGGACATATTGCAATTTTCGGATAGGAACAACAAGGGGGTTCGGCTTAATCTTCCCTTCAGAGCTTTGATCTATTACAACTTAGTCTCACGAATTTTTTATTCATGTACAATGCATTCAATACTAATGTAGACACTTACTGTACAAGTTGGTGAACCATTTAATTAAACCATATCGAGAGGATGCCCCTCTCCTCAAAACCAATGAAAATCAATGAGTTGGTGGAGTATTCAATTAAGCCAACTAGAGAAGATGTCGCTCTCCTCACAACCAAGGAAAATCATCATTCAATCAGAAATCCATTGGATCACAATGAATTTTGGATGAGTCAATCCATAAGATATTTCATTGTCAAAGATTTTCACATTCTACTAAGAGTTATTTTTTAGATAGAACCGTCACCATGGACATCACCATGCATGGTATGGAAATCACACTAGTGCACCATGCAAAAGTCTCAATGATTGATTTCCTGCATGGTGGATAATATATTCCCAAGATTCAATCAGTATGCCATAGAACTAGAAGGGAATTGGTTCCCATTAATGACCTTTGCACAACCCATTCCTCTATTAGCATACATTGGTGTTTCTACAACTCATTGAACATCAAGGCACTTCCTCGTAGAAAGTCACTTTCCTTCATTTGCCAATTTTTTTGTACTTCTACCAACGCTGAGTTGGGCCTCACACAAAGATTCTATTGTTGCTTCTTCATATTTTCACGTCCACTACCTAAATAGGTAATCCACACGCAGATTCCAACCAACGATTTCTCTTCTAAAAACTTGGTTTTTGGCATTGGTTAATATTATCTCCCTTCAACACATGAATAACTAGACATCAATTTGATTTTCTAGAAATTGGAACGATTCATAGAGGCACTGTCTTTAAAAAAAATATTCTTAAAACTTAGATCTCAGTAAACCCAAACTTACAATTTTTGGCACACTTTGATCCAAATCGATGCAGTACCAAATAACCAATCCATAAAGAGATACAATGGTATTGTGGAGGACAACAACCTACTATTGATTATTATGGTAATAAACTATGTATGTAGTTTTTTAAAAGTCTTGGATAATAGCTAGTTGAGTGGAACTAATGACCTCAGTCATGCCAAGTATCGAGCAAAGCAATACACCACAACAATGATTCAATCTTTCTAAAATCTAGTACTGAATTAAAATCTCTAGAGATAGAAATCAACACAATAACCATTTAGTAAAGAGATCTGATGGAACTATAGATAAAAACTTGGAAATAATTGAGCACTAGTTAGTTACGTAAAATATACGTAGTTCTAGCCCCCGGGGGGCAGCTCAATTGGCAAGTGTCGTGATATAGCGTGTTATGTACGATGAGGTTTCAAGA
>ML827946.1:37461-54330 GCA_009831015.1 Picea engelmannii
AGACCTTAAATGGTTAAAGACGATGGGAAACCGGGCTTGAGCGTTGACTCTGTGTCTTGGAGGTCCTAACCTTGCAGGGTAGGACGGGCGGGAGGTCAGTCGTATTTTAGCAGTCAGTTCCACTTGTCGTGAGATCTTCATTTGTGCATGTGGTTATGTATCGTGCGCCTTGGTCGTGTTCTGATGTTCGCCCTAGTTGTTTACTCGTATATGCACACACACACACACTTCAAAAAAAAAAAAAAACACTTGCACCTGACACTAGAGTAGTTGTCGTAACGAGGCGGTTCGTTACAACTAGATTACTGGCAAAGGGTTATTCAAAAACAAAAGATATTGATTATGCTGAAACATTTTCACTAGCTAAATTGAATACTATCATACTGTTAATTGCTTTAGCTACAAAGTACCATTGGAAGGTACACCAATTAGATGTTAAATCTGCATTTTTAAATGGTGAGTTAAAGGAGGAGGTTTACCTTACTCAAACTGAAGGGTTTGTGGAACACGGGGAAGAACACTTAGTGTCTAATTTAAAGAAAGCATTGTATGGACTAAAACATGCACCTAGGTCATGGTATGAGGAGACAAACTCTTTGTTTCTTCAATGGGGTTTTATGAGGAGCAAGAGTGATCCAAATCTGTATACCAAATTTGATGAGGAGTGATATATAGTATTGATTTCCTTATATGTTGATGATTTAATAATTACAGGAAATGCATGGAAATTAATTGATGAAATCAAGGAGTAGTTGTCACAAGTTTTTGAAATGAAATATATTGGTGAGTTACATTACTTCCTAGGTCTTGAAGTTTGGAGAAATGCAGGACAAACTTTTGTTTTTTAGAGTAAGTATGTTAGAGAAGTACTTAAGAGATTTAAAATGGATCAGTGTAAATCTTTTATTGTTTTATTGTTCCTATGCAGCAGAATGTGAAACTTTCTTTTGATGATGGTTGAAAGTATGTCAGAGAAGTACTTAAGAGATTTAAAATGGATCAGTGTAAATATTTTACTATTCCCATGCATCAAAATGTGAAACTTTCTTGTGATGATGGTTGAAAGTATGTCAGAGAAGTACTTAAGAGATTTAAAATGGATCAGTGTAAATATTTTATTGTTCCCATGCAGTAGAATGTGAAACTTTCTTGTGGTGATGGTTGAAAGGAGGTGAATGGAACTATGTATAGACATATTGTGGGTAGTTTGAATTATCTCACCACAACCAGACTATATATTGCATATCATGTGAGTTTGTTAAGTCAGTTTATGGCGAAACCTCAAGAAATCGATTGGAATGCAACAAAGGAGGTACTCGGGTATCTAAAAGGAACACTTGATTATGGTATTAAATATACTGATGCATTTGATGTTGATGTTGAGTTGATAGGTTACTCAGATTCTGATTGGGCTTGCAATCCGAATGATCGAAGATCAACCAATGGATATGCGTTCGACATTGGATTCGAGATTGTTTCATGGAGCAGTAAAAAGAAGCATGTTGTATCTTTGACTTCTACTGAAGAAGAATATAAAGCCTTGGGTACATCAACTTGTGAAGTTGTTTGGTTGAGAAGACTTCTTCAAGATTTTAGAGAAGAACAAAAGGAACCTACAATGATCAAATGTGATAATCAAAGTTCAATCAAGCTAGGGAATAATCCGATTTATCATGCAAGGACAAAGCATGTTGTCGCACAGTTTCATTTTGTTAGAGAAAAGTTGTAGTCCAATGAAATAGCTCTTATGTATTGTAATAGTTGTGAAAATGTTGTCGATATTTTCATTAAGCCTCTTGGAAAGATTAAGTTTGATCTATTTAGGGAGATGTTAGGTGTATAATTCATTCCATTATCCATTAAGGGGGAGACTTGGACATAATGGAGCACTAGTTAGTTATGTAGATAAACTCTACCTAGTGTTTAATGTGGATCTTATTTCCTTGTTGTTTGTTGTAACGGCCTAAGTAGATTGGATTCCTATATTATGATGTAATCTTTCTTCATTGAATAATAGATTGTGAGCGTAGTCTCACCTATGTGGTTTTCTCCTAATTCTAAGTGAACAACAATTTGATTCAAGCTTTCCAAGCTCTAGTAATGAATTCCAATCTTAGAGATCCACATTGTATCCCAATCATAAGGAAAGAGTATATCCATTGCATCCAATTCGCCATAGCACGTTTCGATCATTGTAGCTTGAAACTATGTCTTTCATTATAAATTTATTTGCCATGTGCCAAGACTATTATGTCCTTAATTTTTCAACAAAAATAGTGGATCATGCACTCCTCTCACAATGAATAGATTCTTCCATGTAGTAGCTCAAGCAACATAGTGCAATAATGTCTTGTTTGATGACGCAACAATGACTTGTACTATTTCCTACCCTCCTTAAATGAAACAACAATCAACACCAAACCCCACCTCCTAAGTGATGTAAGATTCCACACCCTATTGTCTCTGCCAAAAACATTAAACGAACCGAGGAAAAACCTATCTCGACAGTTAGCAAACTATCCTAGTTGATCTACACTCCTTACATATCCAATCAAATTCAAAACATAATATTAGTTAATCACCCTCCAACCATCATAGGGCAGAGCCAACCGTTTCTCTTTTCTCTTAGCACCAATTCAAATAGTGGTCAAACAATATATGAGAATAACAAAAGTCGATCTATTGTAGATTAATCTGACACAACTGGTATTCCACGCACATATCATAATGAATGCCCCAAATCCAAACGATCAACACCATTGAATGGGACTAGTCATGGTTACAACCAACTTATTGATGGTTTTCGGAAATTAATCATCGAAAATACCCCACTTTATTTCAACAGAGTTTTCTTGATACGACCATGGTTAGATTCCCAACATAGAATTTTTTATTCCCTTTTGACAAGAAAAAAGGCCCAAGGATGACAAAGATAGTTAGGTGAATAGAGTGCTTGGATTTTATACATAACGCGTAAGGATCATTGTACAAGATATATATATATATATATATATGATAGAACTATCTTGAAATTATAGAACATAGAGAGTGTGAATATTAATCTAAATATTAATCTAATTTTAAGGTCATAGACAAGGGAATCTTTCTCCATAGTGATTTGACTGTTAAAGTTTAGGAGGTATACATACTTAACCTCCTTTTAGATTTGAACCTGTAAACTCATACAAAGACTATATATTTTTAACAAATTACTAAGACTACATATTTTTAACAAATTATTCATTAATAAATTATTCATTGGAAAACAAAAATGAGATATTTTACATGTTTTCTTCTTTTGTAGGAAGATAGTAAAGGTGCATATTACGAGTGGATTGGATATGCATTGGGAAAAGGGGCTATGTGGGCGGAGCCTATTTAGCGGTCTTCAAGAAGGTATGGTATCAACTTCCAAGGAAAAATAATGTTCTTATAATTGACGATGGACATATCTCTTTGCTATAATTAAAGTTTTTATGAGCTATACATCGCTAGGAGAAGATAAATCTCCTTGAATGTAGTGTGAAGGGATGCAACATTAACTGCCATATATGGAGTAATATTCAGAGTGGTATGCCATGAACGCAGTAGTGGATCCATGTTATTCTAATGATATAGAAGGGTTAAAGGTTTGATGAACATCGTAAGCATAGAGATTGCTACATGGTAGTTCAAATTGTATAAATCTATAGTAGTTTAGGTATGTACTCAACCCTATCTATGGAAATACCTATCCATATTTGTTTGATGATAAATATCGTTGAGGTAGAAGTGAATTTGTGATGGACCTATTATGGATCTATATAGTACGCACCACAATGTGGTTGTCTCCTTGCATAGGTGCCTATCAAACATATATACCCAATTGTATATCTTCATTATACAACCAATGCTCGATGAAAATACTAATGCGTATCCATTGCACTTGAGAGAAGGGTAGTGGTATTATTAATTAAAAACTCTAGGAAAATTAATTTTTTGAGTGAATGGCTCAAGAAGATAATCATAAGGATAATCCAAGCTCTTTTTGAACCTCGTCTTCATATTCATGAAATATAACATTTCTACTTGCAAACATTTTATAGTAATGGGATGATACATTTTGTAAGCTTTATGGTCAACAAAGTAACTAATAAATATATATTTAACTACCTTTGCATGACGTTTTCTTTTATATTCCTTAGATATGTGTGAAAATGTTGTAATCCCAAAAAATTTCAAATGACTAACAACTAGTTTATAATCATAGAATGCTTCATAAGGAGTTTTATGCTCTAAATATTTGGTTGGCCTTCTATTTTTGAGATAGACAATGATACTTATAGATTTAGGTCATAAATTATTAGGAAGATTATTACATTTAATCATGCTTCGATCACGTTCAAACAAAGTTCTATTTTTCCTCTTAGCCACTCCATTCTAATGAGGACTATGTGAAACAATACACTGTTTTTGAATCTATTTGATGAAATTTCTTGATGTCTATTCTCCTCCTTGATATAGTCTAAAAATAGTTGATGTGTTTACCTATCTTCTTTTCGACCATGTTCTTAGTTTCTTTGAAGTATTCAAACATGTCACTTTTATTTCTTATAAAATAAACCCATGTAAATCTTGTTCTATCATCAATAAATATAATAAAATAAGAAGTTTCCCCAAGTGACTTAGTTTGTATAGGACCACACACATCGGTATGTACCGATTAAAATCATTTTCTTTTCCTTTTATTTGAACTTATAGGAAATTCATTCCAATGTTTTTTTCTAGCGCACAACACTCACATTCAACATGTTCATTCTTAAAACCTATAAGACCCTACACTATCCCTTTCCTTTGAAGTAAAACTACATCACTAAAATTTAGATGGACATAGCTTACGTGACTTAGTTTAAGTGCCATAGTTATTATGTAGACATAGTTGTTGATGACAACACTTGATGATCCTTCATAGTAACATCAAGTTCGTAGAGGCCTCCCACTCCAATCCCTTCAACAACAACTTTGTAGTGATGATGTATGTCCTTCACAATACAACTTGACTTCACAAATTAAATTTTGAATACTTGATTTATAATTGTTGAAACTGAGATTAAAATTTTCTTGATCTATAATTGTTGAAATTGACATTAAATTTTTTTTGATCCATGAAACATACATTCCAGTCTTGATTTTCTTGACATGACTACGAAATTGACATTAAAATTTTCTTGATCCATGGAACATACATTCGAGTCTTGATTTTCTTGACATGACTACTTGGTAATGTCACGCATACATCACTATGACTTTTTATTTCATAACATCTATCATCACCTAGATAGATTTTAGAACCATTAATTTTATCATGATAATTCACAAACCAATCTTTGTGACATGTCATACCAATAGAATCCCCTAAAACTATGAAAAATGCATTACAATTATTTGTTTCTACTCAAAGATTTATGTGAAATAAATAAATTGATATTTTTTAGATCATCACTTAGTGTTGGTTCTCTATTAGCGAGATGACTTCTATGAAAAATGCATTACAATTATTTGTTTCTACTCAAAGATTTATGTGAAATAAATAAACTGATATTTTTTAGATCATCACTTAGTGTTGGTTCTCTATTAGCGAGGTGACTTGTACATGTATTTTGTATTTGGACTTGTAAAACTTCTTTTTCCTACACTCCTTATCAAAATGTGCAAAAATTACTGTAATAATAATTGGTGATGCTCCTCTTTGATATGGTTTTACATTTGAATTTCCTCCTTTGGTCATTTTCCATGGATTACTATTGTATGTCTACTTCACTTTGGCTACCAATGCCAAATCTTAACTCTTAAACTTGTTGTTGAGATCGTTTCTTCTTTCCTCTTCTTGCAATACAATAGCTATGAAATCATCAAATAAACGTGCTTTCTTCCTTGCTATAAGACTGACGATAAAGATTTGATATTGATTTAATACTAACCAAATTAGTGCTTGAAATATTCTCACTGATATCAGCTAGTTTGTCCTTCATCTCTTTAATTCTAGATAGAAAATTAATAATATTTTCATTTTCTTCCATTTTTATTGAGAAAATCTTGGTTTTTAAAAACAATACCTAATTTTTGTTTTTTTGTCTCACACAAACTTTTAAATACCTACCAACTTTCCTGAAATGTATTACAGTCCCTTAAATGGGAAATGTTGTGCTCCTTTATGAGCATTCTCAAGAGAACCTTTACCTTGGTTTCTCTTTTATCCCAATATTGAATTGAGGCTACTAGCGATGTTGGGTTTTCTTCATCTCCACATACAATTGACAAAACATTATACACTTCCGTTAAGATCTATAACTTAAAATTCAAGTTTACAAAATTTTCCATATCCAACTTAGTTTATTTATTTAAATATGAATCTGTCATAATATTTCACATCTTTAGACACCAAAAAATATTCCCACAACTTCAAATTGAATTAATCAAGAAATTTTCTAAAAAAATATGATTGAATACCTTTAAATGTTCACTTTTAGGCATCAATATCCAAATGTGTCTCCTCCTAAAATCAGCCTAGAAAATCACAGTTTCTTTGTTGGATTAATGCTTTCAGCTAGGTTGACACTTCAGTCTCGAAACCAAAAGTTCAGGCTTGGGAAAAATTATGGTAACCAAATTTTTGTCTCTTAGTAGTAGAGACAATAATGTTCTCTTTCTTCCACGTGGATCTTTTAATGGAAAGACTATTAATGCATGGGCAACTCTACTCTCTATCGATGGAAGATTCTGCTCCAACAACAGTTTGATGGATATCCTGCATGTAACTTGAAATAAAAAAAATGATCAACACGATCTCTTTGTTGGCTGCTCCTGGGAAACAACTTTTTCAACCTCACATTTTCTGAATTCTTATACCAAATTATACACTTGAGAACCATAGGAGAGAGAGTAGACAAAATGTATTATGATATTTATATTGATTAAACACATTTATTTATATAATGTTAAATAGATCTTAATCCTTTTGATGTAGCTCAAATATCAAGGGATCTCTAATTTAACTTATCAACTGCCACAAGTTGTCTTATCTTTATCCTTAACTTATTGAGCCAAACATTGAACTGTCCTGCAGTGTTTAATCTAGGAGAAAGAAGCAACTGAGCAGACAAATCAAGAAGATAACAATAAGGATAATCCAACTTCATGTAGTTGATAAGATAAATCAGAGCCCTTGATCATTGAGATAGATCAATAGTTGAGCTATATTTAACATGTTATAAACATATGTGTTTGAGTAATATAAATAACACATACATTTTGGGTACACTTTCTCCCATATGATCCTAAAATGTCTAATAAATAGATGAGTGAGTAAATGTAAACCCACTTCATGTTTCCATTCAATGACATTCAATATTTCCTCATATAGTTTGACAATATTACAGATTATATTTATTTTTTATTGTGCTTTAAAGTGTATTTTATAGCTACTCAAATTATGATGTTCATCTAATCTATTTGTCTATAACATTGGCATTAAAATATCTTAATCTCATACAATATTTGATATAAAACTACAACTAAAATAAAAAATAATAATAAAATTAATATTGACTAAGGTATGAGCTATCAAATTATGGGGCTGGTGGTAGATGCCTAAGTTAAACGAATTCAAATATTTGTAACAATTGCCACTTGGTAGAAAATCCACTCGATGGATCACATAGCAATAAAAGTAACAAAAGAGATCAATAATAGAAACACCAGCGTGTCATTGAAATGATAGATAATATGAACCTCCTCCCCCTAATCTTCCAATCTTAAGCTTGATTCTAAATCCATTGCTAGACATTGGTCGACATAAATAGGTTAGCAATTTCCATGAAAATGTTGCACTCCATGTTGCATCCTACAATTATGCAAATAAAGGAAACAAATTTTCCCAATATAAACTAGATAGACTAAACAAATTTACAAACTTATTACTCTATGGAATCATTGAAGTATTGTTTTAACATGGTTGAGAGCAAACTGGAGGTTGTTATTATTGTCACTACCATGGAAAAGACAAATAAGGGATTTGGCTTTCTTATCAGTTGGAAACATATGCACATATATATATTTAGTCCTCTAAATTTGTATATTTTTACTTTATACGATAAATTATTGCAAATATATTATTAATCAAAAACAAAAAAGATATAATGGTACACACACACACATTACATAGAGATTTCTAACCTGGAAACCCAAACCAAGAAAACCAACAATCTGTTTAGAGTTCCTCCTCTAATATTATATTCATCATATATCTTCATTGTTTACAATATACATATACATATAGGATCACGAGGCATCGAAAACCCCTAATACATTTACCCATATTATTCAACAACCCTAATTCTTTAAGTGGAACTAGAAAACCATCGAAGAAGACCATGGTTCGAAAAACCGCTAAAAACAAACACAAAAAGATCCAAACAAATAATTTGAGGGGGATACCCCCCTCCCCCTACAACCCTTCCGCGGAAAGAATATAACACATACCCAACACAATTACAAATGAAATCCTATAAGTACATGACTTGGATTAAGGAACATGATCAATCCTCCTAAAAATAGATCAACATTACCATTGATTAGTGATCTTGGAGAAAAAATGGAAACTTATCTAGGCCTAAGAGAAGTTTCTTAGGCCTCTACATTCCTCCTCAAATGTTTATTTAATAAATGACCGTCACGAGTTGTAGAGTTGGTGGGGATTTACATGATGTCATGGCCTTTTAACTCAACAAAATCTTCCATGGTTGATGGAATAACCGCGATCTAATCATCCACCATTGATTCTTCATAAATTGGTTGGATTGAATAACCACAATATAATCATCCACCATTGATTCTTAATAAATTTTGTTTGACACTATATATTAACCACTATGTAATTTTTTGTTAAAAGGAACTATGACTATGACGTATTCCAAAGTAGTCACTAGAGATTACATGGAGGTTAATGTTTTCCTATTTAAATCAAATGTAGAAATTATGTTAAACCGATAATTTCATGGGTGTGAGTTCATAAACACATAAATTCCGAGCTTAATTTAATTTATATGCTTGAGTTAAATAGGAAAACATTAGTCTCGAGTGACGTCTTTGGAAAATGTGAGTCAAAGTTTGTTTTAACAAAGGCATTGTCACAGGCATTGTTTTCTCTATTTTCTTCAAACTTCTTTCTTATATCTCTCCTCTAGCTCTTAACAATTCTTCGTATTTTTTAATTTTTTTCTCTATTGTTCTATCTCCTCTTTAGCTTGTATCTCTGCCTGATCTTATCATACTCCTTTCTCCTTGGTATCATTTTTCTTTATGTCCCCAAATCATAATAGATAAAATGCTTTCATAAATTTGTTTGGTTAACACCAAGCACCCACTTACACAGTATTAATTGTCTCCATAATGGGAAATGGGAGAGGGAGAGTAGATATAATTATTACACAACAATATTATGCTTTAATGCGCTATTAAACTATGAAATAGAGTACAAATAAATACAAGAAACATTGTCTCAAGATAGACAATTACCTTCATCTAGTGATTGAGGAAATATCTCAACCTCACGCCAAACTAAGAAGCATCTAGTTGGAGAAAATATCTCAAATCCAACTAGTCTTCAACAACCTCTTACAATCTAGGAACATACAACTTCTCATAGAGACTAGAAATCTACCTAATAATGAACAATAAACTAAATAATTAAATATATGATCTCATTAAAGACAAGTGTGAGTTACATATCTCAACACTCCCCCTTAACAACTACTTGTCTTTAAAATCGCCAGGTCAAGTCTCCATCATCACCAAGTCCTCAAAGTACTTCTTGATTAGAAAAGTCCAACCTAGTACTTTCACTTAGTTGTTGAATTTAAAAATAACATAATCATAGAAAGATAGCAATGCAAAGTAGACAAAGTATTTTATCCTGGGAAACCCAATCTTGGGAGAGAACCCAACAACTTTTCTTAAGAAGAAATCAATCCAAGTAAATCACCATCAATGAGAAAAAACCCTACCACAACTTTGCCCTTGCATCAAGAAGAACCCTCAAAGATAGTGCAACCTTAAACAAGATATAAAACCCCCAAAAATATTCTTAAGATGATCCTTTTAATTTCATTGATATTCCTCTCTCTTTTGTTGTTATACCATTGACCAACCGAACTTGATGAGAAGAGATGATGTGATTTGCTTGAAATTAAATGATCAATCTTTTATTTATATAGTTCGAGTCACTTTTAATTTCCTTTTAGGGACGATTTGTACTTTTGTATTCAATATCTTATTTAACGCTTTATAAGGTTTCTTTAATGGTTTAATGGGCCTTGTCTTGTCTTTTTGACATTTCCTCTTTTCTAGAAAAGTTGTTCATGATACTTTTTGGGCCTTGTCTTGTCTTTTTGACATTTCTTGTTTTCTAGAAACATTGTTCATGATACTTTTTGATTGATAGTCTCCTCACATGCAGGTCTAATTAATATAGATATTTAATGTTGAGTAGATGGTCAGAGAATCCCCTCATCACAAGAGGTCTCTTGAGCCTACATCTTCAATAATAGACTAGACTTTTAAAAAATTCAAACCTGCCCTATTAAAAATAGATCACTCTGTCTTGGAGACGACAATGTGAGAGAATCTCAAGTCTTTTTCACTCATTGTCAAATCAACATGACTAGAAAAATTTCCCTTGGTCCATTTGCCACTAACCAAATTAGCATGGCCCTAACTTCATTTAGAATAAAAAAAAAATTCAAAACGCCAAACTACTATCAAAATTGTGTAACCTGATTGTAGGAAAAATACGCTTCACTTCCTTGGCTCCTTGCCAATCACCATGATGGTCCTATCGACTTCTACCATCGCTGTTGTCATAAATTAATCATTTTAGTGCCCCTGTTTAAACTGTGAATCAATGGCCATCTTGACCTTTCAAGACTCGAATATTTAATTACTCTAAACGGTGGCCACCTTAACCTTTGAAGGCAACGAAATTCTACCACCACCATCATCAAATTTTATCATTTATAAAATCATAGGGGAAATTTGTGTTAGTATAAATAAATGAAGAACGTATTGTAATGGTATGGTGATCTGAAGAATCACATTTTTTAATCGAAGCCATTTTGAATTCTCTTTGTGGAATTTATGGAAACATTTTTCAAATTAAATATGTTAATCTTGCATGCGTTTCTGATTTCCTGTTATTGAGTTTGTAAACTCCTTTTATTTCTTGATAAAATTTGTTTTTGAGTAAACACAATAATTATTTGTTTTTACCAATTGCGAGCCTGGTCCCATTTTCATTCCAAGTTTATTTGTTGGAATGTGTATGATTTGGAAAATTATTTTAAATAAAATTTTGATATTTCAGCATTCGAGACTTGTTTGTTGGAGTGGACGGAGTTATTTAGTTTCCAAAACTACAAAACCGAAGTTCTGGGCCCAAAGCGTGATAGCATTTTGCATTTCGGGCATAGTTGTTTTGTTTTTATGTTGGGTATTTGTAAATGTTGAACCCCAAATTTGAATAAACCTTGTTTCGCATTTTGGAAATAATTGTTTTGTTTTTGCTTCGGGTGTTAGAAAACCCTGAGCCCCTAAATCCAACTTGCCTGGGCCCACAACCTATTTTCATTTCGTGAATCAAAAAATATCATTGCGTTTTGGTTTTGTGTCCAGCATTTGTAATCGCCAAAACCCGATCCTTGATTGACCTTCGTTTTTTGACATTTGGTATCAGAGCTAGCTAGCTATCCTGCAAGTGCTTAGTTCATTGCAGATTATTCCTGTTAGTATGAAATTTTATTCTCTTATTTTCCTGCGTGAAGGTTTATTTAAGTCCTTTCAAATTTATACAAATGGTTGCGTCTGGTAGTAATTCTTCTCAGGTTCAAGTTCCTGGTCTGAGCGAGAAGTCATATGACTCTTGGTATATTCGAATGAGAACAATTTTGCATTCTCAGGATTTGTGGACTTATGTTATTGATGGTTATGCCGAGCCAACTAATGCTGCAGCAGAATTGGCTATGTCCAATGTTGACTGTGTTTTGTTGAAGGAAAACAAAAAAAAGGATAACAAGGCTCTTGGATTAATCCAGCAAGGATTAAATGAATCCATTTTTATGAAGATTTCTAGTGCTACATCTTCGAAGATGGCTTTTGACATTCCTAAAACCTGTTATCAAGGTGTGTCCAAGGTGAAGACAATCAAGTTTCATAACTTCAGAAGGGATTTCAAAAATATGAATATGAAGGATAATCAAAGTGTTGATACTTTCATGACTCAAGTAATGAGTTTTGTGAACCAACTCAGGTAGTATGGAGATGATGTTAACAATACAAGAGTTACTGAGAAAGTGTTGAGAAGTTTTCCCAAGAAGTTTGAACCTGTTGTGGTACCCATAGAGGAATTTACGGATATAAGTCTAATGAAAATTGATGAATTAAATGGTTCTCTTGCTGCTCATGAATCTAGATATCTAGATATGAAGAAGGATCCATGGAGCATGCTTTCAAATCCCAACTGCATGTTACTAGAGGTAGAGGCAGATGAAGGTCTTATAATCGTGGAAGAGGAGGTTGATTTTCTGGCCCAAGGGACAACAAAGTTGAATCAGAGTCTAAGCAGAAGTCCCAGCAGAATCCTCCTAATTTAAGAGGGAGCAACAACAAACCCTCGTAGAAAGAAAATTATAGGTATGATAAAACTAAAGTGTAATGTTATTATTGTAAGAAGTTTGGGCATTTTGCTAACAAATGTTGGAAGAAACAGACAGATGATGGAAATCACTTTGCACATATCATAAATGAGTCCGAGGATCATCAAAATCCTGTGTTTTTGACCTGTAACGTCACTCATGAATGTGAAAATAATATTTGGTTTTTGGATAGTGGTTGCAGTAACCACATGAATGATAATAAAGACGTATTTTCTTCCATTGATACAAGTATACAGTCTGAAGTCAAACTTGGAAATGACTGTAAGGTTACAGTCAATGGTAAAGGTATAGTTCCAGATTACACTAAGAACAATCAAAGAAGAAATATTGATGAGGTTTACTTTGTTCTTGGTTTAAAATGCAATCTTATCGGTGTTAGACAGTTGTTGGAGAAAAAGCACAAAGTGTTCTTCAACAACAAGGTATGTACTATCGATGATAAATTACCCAACAAACAGTTGATTGCAAGAGTAGAGATGACCAAGAATAGAATGTTTCCACCTGTTATGAGAAATAATTTAAGTGGTTCTTTGAATGCCTATAAGGCTGGAAGTTTAGATGAATCTTGGTTATGGCATTTGAGATGTGATCATTTACATTTTGGTGGCTTAGATCTCTTACAAAAGAAGTAGATGGTAAAGGGGTTGCCATGTATTCAACAACTTGCAAGCTCTTATAAGAGTTGTATACTTGGGAAACATCATAGAGAAAAAATTGTTTTAGGTGTTTCCTACAGAGAAAAAGCTCCATTGGAAATTGTTCACACAAATTTATGTGGACCTATGCAAACACATTCTTTAACTAGATCTGTTTATTTTATTACTCTCATTGATGATTTCAGTAGGAAGACTTGGTTGTATCTGTTGAAACAAAAATATGAAGCCTTTGATGTTTTTAAGAAGTTTAAGTCTATGGTTGAGAATGAGAGTGGTCAAACCATTAAAATCTTAAGGTCTGACAAGAGAAGTGAATACAAACTTAATGAATTCATTGAATTTTGTGATCTTCATGGAATTAAAAGGCAGTTTACTGCTCGTTATACTCCACAACAGAATGGAGTGGTTGAAAGGAAGAATTGGACCATCATGGATATGGCTTGAATTATGTTGAAAGGGAAGCATATTTAAAACGAATATTGGGGAGATGCAGTTCTATGATATGTTTTTATATTGAATAGAAGTTTGAACAAGACCATGAGGGATCGTGTACCTCAGGAAGCCTTGGATGGTAAGCCTTGCAACGTTTCTCATTTTAGAATTTTTGGATGTGTTTCATTTGCGCATGTACCTGTAGAAATGAGGAGGAAGTTGGATGACAAAAGCGAGAGATGTATCTTTGTTGGATATAGTGAAGATTCTAGGGCATATAAACTCTACAATCCCATCACCCAAAAATATGTAATCAACAGAGATGTTCAATTTAATGAAGATGAAGCCTGGGATGGAAGTATTGACAAATCAATTTCAGAGGGAGTTGTGTTACCCCGTGAAGATGATGATGGAGTTGAGTAGGCTGAAGGAGATGGACATATGGTTCCACATGCACATACGCCTGCAACAAGATGTCCAACAAGGAAAGCACCATATTCCAACCCATATCAATTTAAAATGCCCAGAACTCATGAGCGTGGTGAGCCATCTAGACATGGTGGACATCAATCAGATTTACAGGTAAGTAGTGAATCAAATCCCACTTTAGCATCATTAAAAGACATACATAAAGGACAGAAGACTAGAATCTTAAGATAATTGTATTATTAGAATGAGGAAGTAGATCATATTTCAAATTTTTCATTTATAGCTTATGATCTTGTTAGTTATGATGAAGCTGCAAAAGAGGATGTCTAGATAAAATCAATGTATGAGGAGATCGATTCCATTGAAAGGAATAACACTTGGGATATTGTCAATTTACCTGAAGGAAAGAAAAGTATTGGTGTTAAATGGGTTTATAAGACTAAGCTGAGTGCAGATGGTGAAGTTGAAAAGTACAAGGCAAGACTTGTAGTTCAGGGGTTTAGTCAGCAACCCGGTATTGATTATAATGAAACATTTTCTCTTGTAGAAATAATTGACACTGTGAGGATGGTCTTATCTTTTGTAGCTTAGAATAAATGGATCATGCATCATATGGATGTTAAGTCTGCATTCTTAAATGGATATTTGGAAGAAGAGGTTTATGTTAGACAACTTTTGGGTTATGAGATTGATAAGTATAGAGATAAAGTTTACAAGTTAAGAAAAGATTTATATGGATTAAAGCAGGCATCCAGAGTTTGGTATAGCAGGATTGATGAATACCTGATCAGTGTTGGATTGAGCAGAAGTCCAAGTGAACCAACTCTGTATACAAAGGTAAACCAGGACGGTAAAATTTTGATTGTCTGTTTGTATGTTGATGACCTAATTTTTACTAGAGATCTATCTGTACATGATTTTAAAAAATCCATGAAAACAGAGTTTGAGATGACTGATTTAGGATTGATGAAATATTTTCTTAAAATTGAAGTATATCAATCTGATGATGGCATTTTCATTTGTCAAAATAATTATGCAAATAAAGTGTTGAAAAGGTTTAGAATGTCGAATTGCAAGCCAACTTTAACACCAATGACAACTGGTATTAAACTGAGAAAGTATGATGAGGGATCATATGTTGATCCAACTCTGTATAAGAGGCTGGTCAGAAGCCTTATGTACTTAACAACAACCGGACCTGATACTATGTTTGTTGTAAGTTTGATTTTGAGATTCATAGAGACTCCGAAGAGTACTCCTTGGAAAGCAGGAAAGAGGTTCCTAAAATATATTGCTGGAACAACTGATTTTGGTATCCGATACACATCAAACTTGAACTTTGAGTTGATCGGATATACTGATAGTGATTTTGTAGGTTCCATTGATGATAGGAAAAACACATCTAGGTATATGTTTAGTGTTGGATTTGGAGCAGTGGCATGGGCATCAAAGAAACAACCCATTGTGACTCTATCTTCTACTGAGGCAGAGTATGTTTGTAACATCCCGATCTGGCGCACTTACCAAACTTATTCTTTGAGGAAACTTGCTCGCAAGTGATCTGGATTTTT
This sequence comes from Picea engelmannii, assembly GCA_009831015.1. Taxonomy (NCBI): domain Eukaryota; kingdom Viridiplantae; phylum Streptophyta; class Pinopsida; order Pinales; family Pinaceae; genus Picea; species Picea engelmannii. The sequence continues at coordinate 53,296 of ML827946.1, forward strand.
ATGATGATAAAACTTTTTCCTTCATTATGATGCGTTAAGTTATATGACAGGATGATTTTACTACCTTGATGTAGACAGGTGATGCTGACTCAGTTTCATTGAGTGTGCAGGGTTTTGGACCTTGAGGATGCAGAGGCATCGGTGGAACTCCCTTGGACTCTAAATTGAGTCAAGGAGTGGGCTATTTGGGTTGTTTCATTTACGGTGATATTGTTTTGTTTTGATGATATGCTATTGATTTTATGATATGTTGTTGACATGATCTGACATGATGGTTGATGATGCAGGCTGACGATAGCTTGCCGACCAGACTCACATATGGAGTAAAGGGGCCACACAAGCGTTCCAGAGAGATTAAGGGAGAGGTGTGGACAACAACCCTTCCACAGCCTACTAGCACTCCCGTCGTGGATCGAGCTGTAGGTTAACGATTACCTAGTTCAAGAGGATCCACGATGTCATGAGCGCAGACTGCGACAGTCACTCAAGATGATTTTAAGAGGCGCGCAATAAGGCGGGGGCCTTATTCCTTAGAGCCCTTAGTCTCCCACAAGTTCAGCTGGTGGAGTGTTGACTCCAGGGGTTATAGAGTCTACCAATCCTTCAAGTCAGCGAGTGGCACCCTTGGAGCACGTGGTGCATCCTGGAGGGAACGTCGCGCAAAGAAATGCAAATCAGCGAGTGGCACCCTTGGAGCACGTGGTGCATCCTGACCGACACATCGTGCAAAAGAAGAAAATGAGGCGAGTGGAATCCTTGGAGCATGTAGTGTGTCCTGAAGGGCACATCACATTGATGATGATGATGAGACTACTTAGATGACCCTAAGACCTTAACGCCTGATAAATTTCTTAAAAATGACTCCCCTAATGAATTGTCACCTAGTTCAATATGAACCTAAATTTAAAACACCTCTAAGATAAAATTTTGACTAACCTTAAGAGAAGACCCTCCAAAAATAAACTTAAGAACGTAAACTAAAACCCTCCTAAGTGTTAGTTAAGTCTTCGTAAAAGTAAAGTGGGTAAAGTAATG
>ML827946.1:64761-98030 GCA_009831015.1 Picea engelmannii
GTTATCTCTGGTTCTTGTGTGGCCCCTTTACGACTCGGGGGGCTAAGGGGGAAGCAGAGTACCCCTAGCGATTGGCTGGGAGGTACTGGTGAGATTTCTATGGTCGGCAAGCAGAAGCGGCACGGAGCGCGGGAAGCGGCACGAAACGCGGGACGACATCCGAGGAAAACGAGAGGCAACGATATGAATTTTATTTCTGGTAGAGTAATTTGTCTAGTTATTTTCTTATGCGGTTATCATGCATTAGATTAAGATGTGCTTTAGCTATGGTGGTTCGTTTTGTATGCTCCAACGCTAATGTCCTGGAAACCTTTTGTGGGGTAGATGTTTGGATTTGTTGTCTTTATATGCCGAAGTTGTCCTTATTAGTTATCTTTGCATTCTGGCCATGAGAAGAATGTATGTGTTGGGTGTTTTTCTTCATGGTGTGCATTGTAGATATTGGGTGTTGATCTGCGTTGAATGTGTTAATGACGACGTTTTAACTTCTGGCATTTATTTATGGGGCGTTTTCATTTACATACAACAACATTATTTTAGTGGGCGATTTTATATTACAGTGATATTTCTCATATTGGGCGTTTTTGCACTGTTGTCGGGTGTTTTTTTTTCCACTGTTACATCGGGCGTTTAACACTATTCCGGGGCATTTTCGGCATCTGTACATCGGTGTTTTTTCCACTGTTGGGGCGCAATTGTATACTGTTATTGGTGTCTGCGTGTTACTGGGTATAGCAAACCGAATTGCATTCTAATTGCGAATCTCAACCTCTTCCCCTTTCGTTTTTTTTTTTATTTCTGGCAATTCGTTATCCTTGGGCAATCGTTTAACCTGGCATTTCGTTTATTTCTCTGGCAATGTTTAACCTGGCCATTCGTTTTTGTTCCTGGCAAATCGTGGGGCCTTTTGACAATACGTTTATCCTTGGGCAATGCGTTTTAATGGGCGTTCTGATGATCTGCATTTTACTGGTGTTTCCTCTGTGTGCATGGGCTAGATTAATGGTCTGGGTAGATACCACTCAGCGTTCTTCTGTCAGAGGAGGTCGTTAGATTGCAAAGATTTTAATTCTTATACTGTATAGATGCTAGAATTATTTCATTAATAGTGATAAGTTAAATTCACAATTAAATAAATATTTGAAAATATATAATCAATTCACGTTTAAATATCATTTCAATTCAGATATTTAATTATTATCCCTACCAATACAGAGACTACATCATGTTTTGCACATAGTGGTTTGTAACAACACATTATAAACATCATCCGGGTAATGGATATGGACTTGGCGTTAATGCAATAATTGTGAATCAGTTAGTGCCCAAGAATTACAATTACAAAGTCCAAGCAAAGTAAATTAAGCCGGGGTTACTTAATGTTGATTCCTATTGGAAATCATGCCACTAATTATTGTAGTTGTCAACAAATTACACCACACACTTTTTGATGGAAATAAAATTCAAGGAAATCATATCCAGCAGATTATTCAATGGAAATGAATTACTTTCAAGGAAATCCTATACACTACAGTAAACAGATAGTGTGTACGCATTACACAGTACGTCATTTAAATAGAAGCATATTAATTTTAGAAGGAATCGTGTCATATGGAGATTCTTAGATTGATAAACAATTCATTGAAGATTATACCGAATTCTACTTCTCTCGCCTTCAGTGAAACTTGAATGAAATATAATGTCCCTGAAACATAATCCCAGCTTTATTGAAAATAAAGAAAGAAAACATTTAATTTTAGCACTGTGCACATATACTATTACATCTACATAAATTAAATATAGAAAAAAGCAATATTACATGCCCTCTATGTATCCCTTCTAAAACTATATTAATGTGCTTTAACTCTTTCTGTTCTCTTTTTTTTTTTTTCACCTACTGGACTGGTAAACATTCACTTAAACATTACACAAAACTCTATCTCTCTCTCTCATAATGATAGTATCTTTGAAATTCTGGTAAAATTAAAGCAATAAATGTTTAAAGTAGATACTCCCGATTATGGTAAGGTTTTAAAAAATAGATTTTTAATGTTATTTGTGATCTCTAATTATTGTCATTTTTAATATTGATAGATTAGTCATTCCCAATATTGCCTTTTTAATATTTTCATTTTATGTTTTATTATTTTTAGATTGCCACTTTAAATTAAGAGGTATATTGTTATTTTCAAATTGATGTTCTTATAATTATGACGTTATTTTAATGTATTATTAATGAACCTTATGATCGTTGATGGCTTCGCAAGTGAACTCCTCAGGTTTAGTTGAAGGTCCTTGTCTTTTAAGGTCATTAAAATTTTGGTGGTCATAGCATGTAAGAGGTATTGTAGTGGTAAATACATAGTCCGGCTATGTGATGAATGAAGGATAGTTAATATTTCATGACAATGCTATTGAAAATTTTATTGTTGTTAGTAACAAATGTGATGCAATAACCTCGACGTACGTCCAATAAATTTCCCCAAGTTAGTCTTTGGGGGGGGGGTTGTTATTTTAAACGAAGTTGAACTTGGGTGTTCGTTGTCGGAGTCCTTGTCAGGCGCCTTCCGTAAGGGGCACAATTGTTCTTCTTATTTATGTTGTACTTGATGGTGGTTAGTCGGTTGCTTCGTCTGTTGTGTCGGGTGGGATGTAGACACCTCCATGCTCCTCAGAACGGTCGCCAGCCCTGAGACCTTAAATGGTTAAAATCGATGGGAACTTCGGCTTGAGCGTTGATTATGTGTCTTGGAGGTCCTAACCTTGCAGGGTAGGACAGGCGGGTGGTCAGTTTACTTTTGTCGCTAAATGTTTACGTTGTGCACCTTATGCCTATGGTTGTATATTGTTTGCAGTTACTCGTCGTGTGTCTTTAGTCTTCTTGTGATGAACATCGTGGTTGCATCTTGTTGGTTTTCAAGGGGCGACGAGAATCAAGTGTGTTGTTACTTCTACACGCACGCACACACCTTAAACCAAAAAAAAAAACCAAAAAAACAGAAAAATTTTGCACCTGCTACAGAGTTGTTGTCGTAATGATGAGGCTCGTTACAATGTTGCAACAATTGCAGCTGTGTGGATGAGAAGAGTCTTGAATGAATTTTTGCATGACCAGAATGATGCAACTTAAATTGTTTGTGACAATAAATATGCCATTGCACTGTCAAAGAATCATGTCTTTCACAAACAGAGTAAGCACATTGATACGAGGTATCATTTCATTCGTGAACTGGTAAATGACAAATAAATTTATGTTCAGTTCTGCGGGTCTGAAGAACAATTTGCAGACATATTTATGAAGCCTTTGAGAAATGAACTGTTTAACTGCAAGCTGTAATGCATTATTTACAACAATTTTGTTTTACTTGTTTTAGTTTGTTTTTCTCTGAAATGATTAAGAGTTAATCATTTCACCGCCCCTCTTTAAAGTGTGAATCGGTGGCCATCTTGCCCCTTCAAAACTTGAAGATTCAATTACTCTAAACGGTGGCCACCTTAACCTTTGAGGGCAACGAAATTCTAGTACGGCCTTCATCAAATTTTATCTTTTCTAAAATAGTAAGGGCAATTTGTGTTAGTATAAATAAATGAATAATGGATTGTAATTGTATGCTGATCTGAAGATTCACATTTTTGAATCGAAGCCGTTTTGAATTATCTTTGTGAAATAATATTTTTCGAATTGAATATGTTAATCTTGCGTGCGTTTATGATTCCCGAATTTGTAAACTCCTTTTATTTCTTGATAAAATTCGTTTTTGAGTGAACACAGTAAGTATTTGTTTTTATGGATTGCTAACCGAGTCCCATTTTCATTCCAAGTTTATTTGTTGGAAAGTGTATTATCTGGAAAATCATTAGAGACTTGTTTGTTGGAGTGCACGGAGTTATTTAGTTTTCATTTCCAAAACTCCTAAACGAAGTTGTGGGCCCAAAGCCTGATAGCCTGATAGTTTATTATGGTTCATAGCTAAATCCAAGAGATCATAATTTTGTGTCAGCCTCACATATGCCTTCTTCAACCAGTGTCACCTTCACTAGCGGTTCGTTCTCCTCCACATAGTGACTCCAACCAATTTTGCGATGGCATATATTGCTGCCTGGCTACAAAAACATTTTGTAGCTAATATTGCTAGGCTGTCAGTGCTAACTCCTCCACCCAGGGTTTCTTCACGCCTCTTGAACAAGCACAATACAAAGTCAATGCTTCAAGGTCTGCAAGCCTCAACAGGTACAAGCCAGAGGGGCAGCTCTTCCTCCCCACACGATTATCTCTTTCTTTCAAATCGTGTAACGTCTTGTGCTAGAGTTTCCTGTTGTGGTTTCCTGCCTCTCGCATGGGCTGCCAACACTCCAATACCTGCTCACTCAACATGTGCGCGTTGCATAGTTTTTGTAACATCTTCCATATTTCTCCAAAACGCCTTCGCTGCAGTGGACAACGCAGCCACCACGTAGTTGGTGCTCTCCACGAGCCGCTTGCAAACTTGTCGAAAACCTTCGTTACTGAGGAGACACTCGGGTATAAAGTTATTGGTAACTGCTGCAAGCTCCAGAAATCTAAAAGTCTGAGCAAAACTATTAGCACTGGGGCCGCTATTGATAGATATCGATGCCTCCCTTTTTTTTATTACTATAGGCTAAAGGCTTTGACTTTAGTATTTATGAAGAAATTCAAGAAAGGCGTGAACCCTTTTCGGTGAGTGCTTGGGTTTCTTTACTGCTATGCTCATTCTCAACGGGGCTCGAGGAATTCGAACCTATCTTGCAAGATCAAAAGAATGGGAAGCAACCCATTGCAATATCTGATCCCTGAATCCATCGCCACCGACGAAAAAAGCTAATCAAATCGAGTTCATCAACAACTAATTCTTAGAAATCCACAGTCGAATCCAAACAAAGCCATTCTCAGACGTCGTAGGATGGATTCCCAAGCAAGGAACGAGAAGATCCGAAGATCCAAATCACTTTTCCTATTTAAAAGCCCCTCCTCTCTTGCTCTCAAACAAACAACTTCTGCGCGCAAGATCCTTCTCCAACAGATCGATTCAATGGACATACAAATTAAACTCTAATACTTACACTAACGCATACCTAGCAGCAATTCACTCACAATTAATCTCCACTCACCGAATTCTCAAAGGCTTCCCAGTCCCTCTCTAATACCGTATTGGGAAATGGGAGAGTACATATAATTCTTACACACTTGTTTTCATGTGGTCCCAAATAATTAAAACAAATGGCCTCATTATTTAAATTTCCATATTTCATATTTTAGTGGCTTGAAATAGAGCGGGCTCATTGAGAAATACTACTATGCACTCCTCAAGGGAAAATAGTGTGCACACTGCAGAATTTGCATCAATATCAATGTATTTGATATAGAAAAATTGGATCTGACAAGTCATGAAAAATTTGCATCAATACCAGCTCACATATTTGATATAGAGAAATTAGATCTGACAAGTCATGAAAAATTTGCATCAATACCAGCTCACTTGATGTAGGGCTCTTTGATCTGACTGAGATATCATATCCATGGACCCTACTTGAAGTGTGATTCAAATTATGCATGAAGCCATAAGATCCAAAGGAACCAAGTCAAGTACGTTGAGATAGATGCAAATTCTGCATGGTACATAATATTTTCCTAAATACTTTGTTCTTATAAATCCATGAAAAAATTTAATGTAATTGTCTTGAAACTTAGTCTCAACAATCTTGTTAATTAGAAAATATGACAAGAATTAAACCCCATTTCTAAATTTTCTGAACTCAATCGAAGGCCTGTTGAGCAAGTCTTATAAAACAAATATTCTCTATCTGATGTTAATGTTATAATCACTATTTGTGTGTAATTTTCTGAGGGCTTGAACACTTGTCTCATTGTGCTTGAATGTTGTTGTCCTTACGATAATTTTAGAACTTCTTGTGCTCTGTTGAGCTCTCTTGGACCTGTGTGTTTCTGGACTTTAATCTATTAAATGGATAGTGTGAATCCAGGGCCTGTGTGGGAATTTATTCTGCACTTTGAATAGTCAAAGGGTCTGTTGGATTTAAAGCAATTTTAGAACCTCTTTTGGTTTGTTGAGCTCTCTTGGATCTTTTGGATCTGTGTGTTTGTGGACTTTAATCTATTAAAGGGATAGTGTGAATCCAGGCATATGTGTGAACTTGTTGTGCACTTTGAAGAGTGAAAGGGTTTGTTGAGACTTGAATTTAAAGCAAGGACTATAGCAGCCTTCCTAGCCATAGGATTGTCTGCATCTAAGTGTGGTTGTGAAGTTTAGCCATAGGATTGTCTGCATTTAAGTGTGGTTGCGAAGTTTTCCAGGGACTAAGGTCGTTTTCATCAGTAATAGTAATAGTACCAGAGATTTGACTGTTTTTGGACAAGGGAACCAACAGAGCGTTGCGATCCCGTTTGCATGAGTTACCATCAAAGCGTTTAGGTATTCACTTACTGATACTTGATGTTTTTGAGTTGATTTCTTCATGGATCATGAGGTTGCATTAAAAACACATTTAAAATAAAAAGTTCAAAAGTTCATGTCTAAGAATATTCTTCAAACTTTATAACAACTCTGAAGACCGAATCAACGAAAATCGCCAAAGCTTCAAATTAAAACTAGATTTTTAGTTAATAATTGTGTTTTCTAATTGTATGTAAGTAAATTCAGATCTTTGAAGATAAAAAGATAAATATATTGTGTACCTATTTGAACTCATATGTGATCGTTATGCACTACATAATTATCCATATCCATGAAGCCGTATATTACTTTCCAATTTAAACATATTTCTCACCATATCAGAGAAGAGCGTATTACAGTAATGACAGATCCTCCTGCAAAAAGTTATACCAAAAAAAGACTGAAAAGTTTTCCTGCTACCCAGCAATGATGGAAGATGTAAAGAAAAAACAGAGGTCTATAGGGGTTCGGGACTTCGGGGTTTACCAACACTCGACGCACAAACAAAACGAAATAAGAAATGACCAATTGTGAAATGTGAATATGCTTTGGGCCCACAATTTTGGGGTTCGGGGTTTGCTAACATCCGATGCAAAAAACAAAATACACCCAGAATTGCTGAATCGTGAAATCGCGATAAGGGTGTGGGACCCTTCGGGTTTCTGCATTTGGGAATGCTGGATACATAAACAGCACACAACGGTAATCGCCGAATCACGAAATCCGATCAAGCTATGGGGCGAGGGAATATTGTTTCGGGGTTTGGAAGCGAACAACTCAATTGCAGAAACCTCTAGATATTCCAAAAAAAAAAAAAAAAAAATTCTGAACAGAGTTTACAAACTCAAAATTAAACACAGAGAGAATAACTGCGAATATTCCGTAACAACTTCAATTCAAAAATGTCTTCAAGATCGTCTCAATTACAATTCGTTTCTGGTACTTATACAGAAACATAAATTCAAAAATTGCCCCTTTAATCTTTTAAAAGACTTAATCAATGTCGGTGATGGTGTCTTGTGGCCTGCAAAGGTTAAGGCACTCAATGTTTAAGTTATGTAAAACAAAAATGTAATCGGTGGTTTAATCCTCGAGTCTTGAAGCGTCAAGACGGCCACTAATTAACCGTTTGCAAAGAGGTGGTGAAATTATTACTTCCTAACATACTCCCTATTAATCATTTCAGAACAAAAACAAACTAAAACTATTAAAAACAAAATTGTTGTAAACAATGCATTACAACTTGCATACCCCGATGTTTTTCCTATGAATTTTAAACAGTTCATTTCCCAAAGGCTTCGTAAATATGTCTGCAAATTGTTCTTCAGATTTATAGAACTGAACATAATTCTCCTTACTTGTTACCATCTCTTGAATGAAATGATACCTTGTATCAATGTGCTTACTTTGTTTGTGAAAAACGTGATTCCTTGACAATGCAATGACAGACTTATTGTCACAGACAATCTGGGTTGCATCATTCTAGTTATGCAACAATTCATTCAAGACCCTTCTCATCCATTTAGCCTGACATGCAGCTGTAGCTGTTGCAACATACTCTGCCTCAGTGGAAGATAGAGTCACAATGGGTTGTTTCTTTGATGCCCATGCCACTGCTCCAGATCCAAGACTAAAAATATACACAGATGTGTTTTTCCTGTCATCAATGGAACCTGCAAAGTCACTATCAGTGTATCTCATCAGCTCAAAGTTTAAGCTTGATGTGTATCGGATACCAAAATCAGTTGTTCCAGCAACATATCTCAGGATCCTCTTTCCTGCTTGCCAATGAGTACTCTTCTGAGTCTCCATGAATCTGAAAATCAAACTCACAGCAAACACAATGTGAGGTCTCGTTGTTGTTAAGTACATAAAGCTTCCAACCAACCTCTTATACAGAGTTGGATTTACATATGATCGTTCATCATACTTGCTCAGTTTAATACCAGTTGCCATTGGTGTTACAACTGGCTTGCAATTCAACATTCCTAACATTTTTAGCACTTCATTTGCATAGTTAGTTTGACAAATGAAAATTACATCATCAGATTGATCCACTTCAGTTCCAAGAAAAAAATTCATCAAATCTAAATCAGTCATCTCAAACTTTGTTTTCATGGCATTTTTAGAATCATCTATAGATAGATCTCTAGTAAAAATCAGGTCATCAACATAGAAACAGACAATCAAAATTTTACCTTTCTGGTCTACCTTTGTATATAGAGTTGGTTCACTTGGACTTCTGCTGAATCCAACACTGATTAGGTATTCATCAATCCTTCTATACCAAACTCCGGATGCCTGCTTCAATCCATATAAATCTTTCTTTAACTTGTAAACCTTATCTCTGTGTTTATCAATATCATAACCCAGAGGTTGTCTTACATAAACTTCTTCCAAATATCCATTTAAAAATGCCGACTTGACGTCCATATGATGAATGATCCATCTATTCTGAGCTGCAATAGCTAAGACCATCCTTACTGTGTCAATCATTGCTATAGGAGCAAAGGTTTCATTGTAATCAATACCGGGTTGTTGACTAAACCACTGAGCTACAAGTCTTGCCTTGTACTTTTCAACTTCATCATCTACATTCATCTTAGTCTTATAAACCCATTTAACACCAATACTTTTCTTGCCTTCAAGTAAATTGACAAACTCCCAAGTGTTATTCCTTTCAATGGAATAAATCTCCTCATCCATTTCTTTTATCCAGATATCCTCTTTAGCAGCTTCATCATAACTTATAGGATCATAAGCTATAAATCCAAAATTTGAAATCTGATCTACCTCTTCATTCTGATCATACAATTCTCTTAAACTTCTAGTTTTCTATCCTTTAAATCTATTTTTCAATGAAGCTAAAGTAGGATCTGATTCATTGCTTACCTATGAATCTGTTTGATTTCCACCATGTCCATATGGCTCACCACACTCATGAGTTCTTGGAGTTCTAAATTGAGATGGGTTGAAATATGGTGCTTGCCTTGTTGGACTTCTTGCTGCAGGTGTATGTACATGTGGAATCATCTGTCCATCTCCTTCAGCCTGCTCAGCTCCATCATCATCTTCACGGGGTAATACAACTCCCTCTGAAATTGATTTGTCAATACTTCCATCTCGGGCTTCATCTTCTTTAAACTGAACATCTTTCTTGATTACATATTTTTGGGTGATGGGATTGTAGAGTTTAAATGCCCTAGACTCTTCATTGTATCCAACAAAAATAAATCTCTCTCTTTTGTCATCCAACTTCCTCCTCACTTCTGCAGGTACATGCGCAAATGCAACACATCCAGAAACTCTAAAATGAGAAACATTGCAAGACTTACCATCCCAAGCTTCATGAGGTACACGATCTCTCATGGTCTTGGTCAGACTTCTATTCAAGATAAAAAAAAAGCATAGAACTGCATCTCCCCAATATTCATTTGAAAGATGCTTTTCATTCAATATGCTTCGAGCCATGTCCATGAAGGTCCAATTCTTCCTTTCAGCCACTCCATTCTGCTGTGAAGTATATCAAGCAATAAACTACCTTTTAATTCCATGAAAATCAGAAAATTCAATGAATTCATTCAATTTATACTCACCTCCTCTGTCAAACCGGAGGATCTTAATGGTTTGACCAGTCTCATTCTCAACCATAGACTTAAACCTCTTGAAAACTTCAAAGGCTTCAGATTTCTATTTCAACAAATACAACCAAGTCTTCCTACTGAAATCATCAATGAAAGTCATGAAATAATCACAACCATTTAAAGAAGGTGTTTGAATAGGTCCACATAAATCTGTGTGGACAATTTCCAAAGGAGCTTTTTCTCTATAGGAAACACCTAAAACAAATTTATCTCTATGATTTTTTCCAAGTATGCAGCTCTCACAAGAGCTTGCAGGTTGTTAAATACAAGGTAACCCTTTCACCATCTATTTCTTTTGTAACAGATCTTAGCCACCAAAATGTAAATGACCATATCTCAAATGCCATAGCCAAGTTTCATCTATACTTCCAGCTTTATAAGCATTCAAAGAACCACTCAAATTATTTCTCATAACAAGTGGAAAAATTCTATTCTTGGTCATCTCTACTCTTGCAATCAATTGTTTGTTGGGTAATTTATCATAGATTGTACATACCTTGTTCTTGAAGAAAACTCTGTACTTTTTCTCTAGCAACTGTCCAACACTGATAAGATTGCATTTTAAACCAGGGACAAAATAAACATTATCAATATTTCTTCTTTGATTATTCTTAGTGTAGACTGGAACTACACATTTACCATTAACTGTAACCTTACAATCATTTCCCAATTTGACTTCAGACTGAATACTAGTATCAATGGAAGAAAATAATTCTTTATTACCATTCATGTGGTTACTGCTACCACTATCCAAAAACCAAATATCATTTGCACATTCCTGAGTGACGTTGCATGTCAAAAACATAGGATTTTGATGATCCTCAGACTCATTTGTGATATGTGCAGAGTGCTTTCCAGCATTTGTCTGTTTCTTCCAACATTTGTTTGCAAAATGCCCAAACTTGTTACAATAATAACATTGCACTTTAGTTTTATCATACCTCTGATTTTCTTGCTGCCAGGGTTTGTTGTTGCTCCCTCTTAAATTAGGAGGATTCTATTGGGGCTTCTGCTCAGACCTTGATTCGGCTCTGTTGTCCTTTGGGCTAGAAAATTGACCTCCTCTTCCACGAGTATGAAACCTTCCTCTACTTCTTCCTATGGTAACATGCAGTTGTGATTTGAAATCATGCTCCAATGATCCTTCTACATATCTAGATATCCTAGATTCATGAGCAACAAGAGAACCAGTTAACTCATCAATTTGCATTAAACTTAAATCTTTAAATTCCTCTATGGGAACGACAATAGGTTCAAACTTCTTGGGCAAACTTCTTAGCACTTTCTCTATAACTCGTTTATTCTCAATATCATCTCCATACTGCCTGAGCTGGTTCACAACACTCATTACTTGAGTCATGAAGGTATCAACACTTTCATTATCCTTCATCTTCAGATTTTTGAAGTCCCTTTTCAAGTTCTGCAACTTGATTGTCTTCACCTTGGACACCCCTTGATAACATGTTTCAAGAATGTCTCAAGCCATCTTCGAAGATGAAGCACTAGAAATCTTCATAAAAGTATATTCATTTAATCCTTGCTGGATTAATCCAGGAGCTTTATTATCCTTCTTCCTATTTTCCTCCAGTAAAACTCGGTCAGCATTAGACAGAGCCAATTATCCTGCAACATCAGCTGGCTCGGGATAGCCATCAATAACATAATTCCACAAATCCTGAGAACGCAGAATCATCCTCATCTGAATGTACCAGGAATCATATGACTTCTTGCTCAGAACATGAACTTGAATTAGAGAAGAACTACTACCAGACGCAACCATTTATAAAAATTGACAGAAATTAAATAAACCTTCACGTAGAAAAATAAGAAAGTGAAATTGGGCACCAACAGGAATTGTCTGCGCTAAAATGAGCAACTAACAAGATGCTCTACAGGATAGATTGCCAGCTCTGATACCATATGGAAAAAAAAAATGGAGGTCAATCGGGGTTCAAGATTTCAGGGTTTACGAACACCCGATGCACAAACAAAATGAAATAAGAAATGCTAAATTTTGAAATGTGAATATGCTTTGGGCCCACAATTTTGGGGTTCGGGGTTTGCTAATACCCAATGCAAAAAACAAAATACATCCAGAATTGTTGAATAACGAAATTGTGAGAAGGTTGTGGGACCCTTCGAGTTTCGGTGTTTGGGAATGCTCGATACATAAACAACACCGAACAAAAATCATTGAATCGTGAAATCTGATCAAGTTGTGGGGCCCAGGCAACATTGTTTTGGGGTTTGGAAGGGAACGACTCAATTGCACAAGGCTGTAGATATTCTGGAAAAAAAAAAAAAAACAAATTCTGAACAAAGTTTACTAACTCAAAATTAAACGCAGAGAGAATAACTGCGAATACACTGTAACAACTTCGATTCAAAAATGTCTTCAAGATCATCTCAATTACAATTTGTTTCTGGTACTTATACAAAAACATAAATTCAAAAATTGCCCCTTTGATCTTCTAAAAGACTTAATCAATGGCGGTGATGGTGTCTTGTGGTCTTCAAAGGTTAAGATGGCCACCGTTTAAGTTATGTAAAACAAAATTGTAATCGGTGGTTTAATCCTCGAGTCTTGAAGGGTTAAGATGACCATCGATTCACCATTTGCAAAGAGGTGGTGAAATGATCACTTCCTAACAAAAGAGAGGGTCACCAAACTTGGGAATCCAAATATAGTATTTATTGAAACTCTTTGTTTGGGAGAATTTTCTAAGCTATAAATATGTCAGAAGTTATAAGAGGACCTTCTAGTAAAAATGATGCATAATTTGTCAGAACTTACAACAAACTTTTCCAGCCAAAATGATGCATAATTTGTCCCCCGTAATCTTCCAACCTGAGAATCACAACAATATTTTGCTTCCAAAACTATAGGTGAATTATATAAATTATAACCCAGATGATAAAGTTTCAGAATACCTGGTCTTTCCAAGTCTGATTCTGTTTTTTGGGATTCATAAGAGTAGTTAGGTTATTATTTTCAGAGAGAAATACCCAAAATAGTTGGCTAATTAATACAATTATTCTAGTATTCATTTCAAATTTAGCACTTTGTTGTAACTGTAACTAGGAGAACACTGATGGACACTGTGATTCTCATTACTTTCAATGAAAATGTTGCACTCCATGTACTAGCCTCCAATTACATAAGGGAAAAAAATTACCAGAAGCAAACCAAATAGCCTCAAAAATTCCGTTGAAAGTGAGCTTAATGTGGGCTCAAGCCATATTTGCAAGAATAATTTTGATATCCTGGTCAGACGGTAGAAATATGTGGCATGGATGTATTTATCTAGCTCACACAATTCAAATTTCGAGCATGGAAATATTTCGAAGAGTAATACTATGGAAGGCACTAGCTAGTAACTCTGTGATGTCAAAGAACCGATATGTTAAAACTCTAATCATAAATTAGTTGGTTTAGTTGGTTTACCTAACTATTATACAGTTACATGACAATTATGGTCTTCTTGTATTATATATGTACGTCTATGTACATGATTATTTCAAACATTGATGAATATAGAGTATGTTTTTTTTGTCAGTATTTATTTATCCTTGTTCATCATGGTTTGTTGATTGCTTGAGCTATTTCCATTAGGTTTCTTTTGTTTTCTTCATTATGAATATAACAATGGTATCAGAGAATGTAGATGATCTTAGAGGCCTTCTAGTTTATCAGAACACTTATTTACTTGAGGGATGATAATCTTGATATCCATGGTAGTTTTTTCAATGGAGGTGAAGCTTAATGAGAGTGTGCACCAAATGAGCAAAAGACCAGCGCTGCAAATCACATCTGATGGCCTGGAACATTCATGTGATTGAGTGGGAGAACGAAACCAATGATTAGATAGAGGATTTACAATATGATCGATGTTTTATTTGAAGGTTTTGAAAGAGCTAAGATGTGAGAAGCTGAACCGTGAAGAAGCGTGAAGATGTGAAGAATCCCGAAGTGAGATGTAGTTGAACTGTGGAGAAGCGTGAAGAAGCTCGGAGTGAGGCATTGATCTTATCTTGTCAAAGGAAGCCACGAGAAAGAACCCTCTCTGGAGAGATAATGTTGATTGTTTAAGAGAACCCGACCACTATATGCATGAGCCTTCAATATACAAGAAGTTTAACAATGGAGAACAAGAAGTACATTTCATCGGAAGAATAAGAATTGCCAGTGGATAAAGGTACTCCAAAGATTTCCTTGCGCAGGCTGTAAAAGGAGATCCGAGAAGTCCCGCCACCATTACAGACCCTATGGTTTCCACCCCTGGGAAACATTGAAGGAGTAAAGGAGTACAAAGTCACTGCACATTGGGAGGCTCGCATGACTGCCGAGTTTCGAACCCATGACCTAGGAGTTGCAAGGTATGCATTGCTCCAGCGTTTCTTGTCGCATAAGATTTTGGGAAAAACAATTTTTTTTTTATAGAGGCACGATCGTAAGAGAGGAGTTATGGTGAGATGCCCCCATTGGATAGCCACTACACTGCTACACATTTTAAGAGAACAATTGAGATTTCCATTTCTGCATTCTTTTAAGAGGAGTGAAGTTTATTTTTTAATTTTCAAAAATGACTTTGATTTATTTTTTATATTATGGTTGTTATGTTTCGAATAGTTAAAGTGGCACTAAAGTAGAGAAGTATTTTTGGCATCAGAAAACAAATAAAGAAAAAATGAGTGAAAAAGATAAAAGTGAATGAAAACATATGAAGTGGAATTAAAAATTTTGTAGGGAATTAAAAGAGAAGCTAATTAAAAGAGAAGACTATGTTTGGTATTTTTGGAGTGGAATTAAAAGAGAAGACAATGTTTGCTATTTTTGGAGTGGAGCGATATCATTTTTTACAAAAGGAAAATTTACAAGGCTTGGTGTGAGGGGATTTAGAAAGAATTTACTATATGAAGCATAAAGCATAAATATATGGAGAAAAACATAAGAAGATTGAAAATTTATATGGAGGAGTTTTCTCCATTATCATTAAATGTACATGAAGTTATAAGGGTTTCTTTTCATAGAGGAGTTATACGACCTACTATTAAGAGAATTTGTTAGTATGTTTTTTGTAATGAAGTTATAAGGTAGTTATAAAGGTGTTATAAGGGGTCTACAAATTGTATTTGGTGTTATTAAGTTGTAGACCTACCCGAAATTGAATAAGGGAGTCTCTCTTAGGATCTTTGTGTTTTTCATCCTTGGTTATCCTATAGTTTTGGAAAACGACTACAGATATACAAACAACATGATACATAATTGAAATTTGGGGCATCAACATACAAACAAATGGAAAGAATTGAAGAAATATTTCCAATATTACGCACATTAATTAACTCAACTACAGAATCTACAATTGCAATAAACAAGAACACTCTCAGCACAGTGATTACTTGTTTATAAGTAACACACAAGAAGATTGATATGTTCAAACTTCAAAACAAGTTGTTGTCTGATGAGTTAAGTTTGCTTTGACACCAACAATGTGATTTTAACAAACACAATGACATCAAGGATGATAATGAAGACGCTCAGTTAACTATTGATGAAAGTCATAAACATGAAGATTAGTTAGATGAAGTCCCTAGGTCAAAAAAAGTTGTGGATAAATGTATTGTTCGACCATGGGAAGAATTACGATTTAAATGAAATCGATATGGACTAGGACATGTAAAGGATGCTAGAAACCTTTTTCATATTCCTAATTATTGCGAACTTGTTTTCTTTGTGAGTGGAGGTTTTTTGAATGATGATAAGATGACCGAGCTTGAGGATATTGGTAAGGAACAGGTATAGGATATTGTTGATGAAGATGTTGTTACAGATATTCCAGATCATGATATTAAGTCAGATAAAGAATCCATATAGTGCAAACATTGTCATTGGTTTGGCCATGATAAGTCAAACTGTTTTGATCTTCACCCGTGCAGATTTTGTGGGAAGAAAAATCACCCCTCAGTAAGGTGCCAAAAGTGCAAGTGGAAACAACTTCATTTTGAATGGTTAGGGAATTTGCATTGGCATTTGGAAGCCAATTTATTGGAGCAGTCTTATCACCGAATTTATACACAAATACAGTCGTACTTCATTTGATATATTTCTATAGTTGATGGACATGAATGTTTTTCAAGATTTGATGATTTAGGGTATGATCGGGGCCTAGTTGATGTAGTCTTCTAAGTTGAAGGTCGAATCTTCAGACTTCGTTGGAAGACAGTTTGATGTGTTGGATCTCTTCTTGGCCATACTTACGAATGAGGGTCAAGGTAATTGGAACCACTTGTCCCTTACATGGGGGAAATCTAGTTGAGTCAGGTTCCAAGTTTGATTTTGAGTCAGGTTCCAAGTTTGATTTAGATCCTATGAAAAAATGATCAAGTATGAAACCTAGTTCCCAATATGCAGTCTTGTTCCTAAACATATTTTTGTTGATATGGTTTGTGGTCAGCTTAAAATCACCAATTGAGCAGAAGACATGAAGTTCTTCTTGTTACATTCTCAGATTTTTGAGCCTTGAGCTCTTGTTAGTTTATGGTCAACTTAAAACCATGCCATTTAGTAGAAGACATCAGCTTCTGCTAGAGATTTGGTTTGTGGTCATCTTGAAACCACCAAATGAGGTTGTAGTTACCCTTAAACCACAAATTTAGTAGAAGACATCAGCTTCTACTGTTTTTTTCAGAGTTTAGAGAGCATCTTCAACCAACCCTATGAATATTCGCTTGACACATTGTTGATTGTCAAGTAGTGGTAGTTTTTTAGGCAAGAATGAACTCATGATTAAGGGGAGATGTTAAAATTCTAATCATAAGTTAGTTGGTTTAGTTGGTTTAGTTGGTTTACCTGACTGTTATATAGTTACATTACAGTTATGGTCTTCTTGTATTATATATGTACGTTTACGTACATGATTATTTCAAGCATTGATGAATATAGAGTATGCCTTTTCTGCCAATATTTATTTATCTCCGTTCATCATGGTTTGTTGATTTCTTGAGTTATTTCCATTTTGTTTTTGATGTTTTATTCATTATGAATCTAACACGATAGACGTAGTCCCGATGAATAAAAGTTGATTTTTTTAGGAAATGAAGTGGTCATGAAATATTTGGTGATGCAAACTATGTACATGTCATCATCACAGTCATATTGTTGAATTCAACAAAAGAGAGAACGCCATTTTACTCGGAATTCAATGATGTAATATTGTTTCTATTCTACAATCGGAAAAGTTGACAAAGTTTAGTTTGCAGGGGGTCCTCAATATAGATAAAACAAATACTTATTAGTATAAACAAAACCACTAATACCTTTTCCAAGGTTTTTAATACATTTTCATGATTTTCATGACTATCGACATAGGCAAAGGATTATTGTTTCAAAAACACTACTTATCCCTATTAAAGTTTTAAAAACACTACCTATCCCTATTCATTGGCAAGAGATGTACAAAAATCAAAACAAAAAAAAACAACGCGGAAGCTATAAACCATTCAAAACCATTGTATACAAAAACACGGTTTATACTTCCAAAAATCTTTGCAAGTCCAAACCATTCAAAACAAAAATCAAAGCAAGAAAAAACAATGCGGAAGCTATAAACCATTCAAAACCACTATATACAAAAACACGGTTTAGACTTCCAAAAATCTTTGCAAGTCAAAACCATTCAAAACCAAAATAAAACCAAGAAAAAATAATGCTGAAACCATAAACCATTCAAAACCACTATATACAAAAACATAGTTTAGACTTCGAAAAATATTTGCAACCATTCAAAACCAATGTATACAAAGACATGGTTTGCAAGTGAAAAAGGTGAGTATGTGTGTTCTCTCACTCATTGAACTTTATGACCTTTATGCACTTATAGATTGGTGTGAGAGTGCTTTATTCTAGGTAGTTCACTTAACAACCACATAGTAATGGGCTTGAATGACCTCTCTCACATAACTCAACTATTGATAGATTTGATAGATGTGGCTTCATTGATCATCCAAGAAAAGATCTAGGCCAATATAAAATGAGTAATGGTTAATGCCTATATATATATATATATATATATATGTTGCATGTATGTGTTAATGTTGCTTCCGCATAAACATGTGTATGATTAGAGTATTAACATCTATTTAATTTAATTAGATAGATATATATTTATAAGTGTGAATACCAGATGTTATCTCTATCTTCTGGTTAATTTTTATATGTGATCATTTCCACAAAGTTACTCGGTGGCATGGATTGGACTATTGTTTAAGTTCAAGAATGTCACATAAATGGTATTAGAGTAGTAAAGACAAAGTTAAGTAATCTTTGGTAGCATTACCCGACAGGGGTTGATGGTCGGGGTCGTTACAAATTGGTATCAGAGCAGTAAAGACAAAGTTAAGGTTTCTTCAGTAGCGTTACATAGAGGGGGTTGATCCTTGGGGTCATTACAAATTCATATCAAAGCCATGGTTTTGACACTGAGCCTAGATGGGCCAAGTTAGTGGTTAACAAGACAAATATTTCAGAGTTAATTATTCTCGAAAGGGACAACATTCGAGGTTCAGAGTGTCCCTAGGTGCAAGGAGTGCATCGATAAAGTATTTTACTAAAAAATCTCGAGAGAAATAGCTTCAGTTTTCTCATGAAGGGACGCGAATATATATTGCAAGGAGTGCATAGATATGAAAGTTGACTAAGTGTCGAAGCAAATCTCTAAGGAGAAATGGGTTCAAAAAATGAAGCTCAGGAGAGATAACGAAATGAAATATTCAAAGTGGGATAATCTCTCAAGGTTTAATGAATTAACAACTAGGATTTCTTCAGGAGGAAACTTAGTCACCCCAAACCATCAGATCTAGAAAAATTGCAAGGTGGTTAGTTGTGAGTTCCTCTGGAAATCCAAAGAGTAACAGAGTTTGTTTGTGCCATCGATCTAAGAGAGAGGATACATGGAAAAAATTCATGGACTTTGGGTGAGATCACTTTGGGACAAAACAAGTGTGGAGAGGTTGAAACTCCCAAAGCCCTAAGAGCCGAAGTGAATTGCAGCCGTCGATTTGTGGGAGACACGCCTCGACATATCATTGACTTCAGGTGAAATAACTTCAGGAGAAAATGTGTGTGGAGAGGTTGAAACTCTCGAAGCCTGAAGAGCTAAAGTGATTTGTAGTCATCAATCTGTGAGATACACGCATCGATAGATCGTTGACTTCGGGTGAAAGTACTCTAGTTGAAAGCACTTTGGGAGAAAGCGAGCGTGGAGAGGTTGAAACTCTCGAAGACTGAAGAGTCAAAGTAGTTTATAGTTGTCGATACATGGAATCCATGCGTCAACAGATCATGTACTTTGGAAGAAGGGATAAAGAAACGTGGAGAGCCAGATGGCAGGACACATGAAGCCGACACATGGGTCAATCAGGCGGGTGACATAAAGTTGTTAAACTTGGAGAGGAAGTTAGATGGATCAGGCCCGCATTAACTTTGATCACGATCTATCAAGATCGATGGCTGGGAGTCATTGCGGAGATCGAAGTTGCATGACAGATAATTATACAAGGCGGTCCTACAATCCAAACCTTCGTTTCCCAAAAGGGGTACGTGTCAACGTGGGGACAATTGTAGAACTATTGGCAGGTTACTCCAAAACCGCCAAGCCCTGCCCCTACAATTTGAAAAGTACTAAAGTTGATGTCACATTTTTGACATTTATTAGTTCAAGCATGGAAATCGTGGGCCCCAGTGGAAGCATGGCACTAGATTGTGAATTCAAGAGACTTGACACTCCGGAAGAAGTGGTGCATGAAGGAATGTGGATCGTAGATCCACTAATCTTCGTGCATTCTACAGTTCATTGTTTTGTGATGTGGTGACATGTGGAAAAATGGGAACCTCTGAAGCTTTGTAGCCCGAAGTTTCAACAATCCAAATAATCTCCCAAATCATTAGCACTTGATCCTAGCCATGGTCACAGGCAAACCAAGGACCAAGGAAGAAGAGAATGGGGCTTAGAAATAGAATCCTAGGGATTCTTGATCGACGTAGACCCACTAAAAATGGAGTCTGATATTCTTTCTATTAAATCAGATTGTCTAAGTCCTATGGAAAATTATTAAATACTGATAGCCTAACAAAAATTTGGTTGAATGCACATTTTGCAGAGTTAACAATGGACGAAACTGAACCAAATTTTCTCATACTGAAGAGCAATGGAGGAGACACAAAATGCTTACAGTTCGGTGAATGAAGAAAGATGAGGGGATTTCCATTTGGGATTTGAAGGAACAAACTCCAATGGGCATGGAGAAGAGATATATAAAGAAGGAAACATGATGAAAATCATTGAAAAGTTGTAGAAAGATGTCTAGACTCACTGATAAGATAACAAAAAGATCATAAAATCAAAGGAGTAACATGGGGAATTCAAAATAAAGTTGATGCGGAGCCTGGAAAGAATAGAAAATAATTTGGAAAAGGAGAGTGGATCAATAAAAATAGGGAGTCGCGGGACACCTGAGAAGAAAGGAATATCAAGGAGAATTAACAGGCATCACCGTCGCTCCCTGAAACATTCCAATAAGAGAGGACACAACAGTTCAAGTCCATCTCCTACTAGAAAGCATAGGAAATTGGAAGTCAATGAATTGAAGGGTGAAATTAATAAAATCAGGCCTCCTACTTTTGACGTAGAACACAAGAAAGATGAATATGATGAGACATGGTTGTTGGGAATGAGGAAATATTTCCAACTGCAGAATTATTCTTGTCATGCAGAGGGAAGAATTTCTATTTACCAAATTAAACGAAAGGCATACATATGGTGGGATAATCTTTTGCAAGTACAACACGTCAAAGAGAAGAATGTTACATGGAGGAATTCAAGAGACATTTTGAAAATAAGTACTTAACTAAGAGGTATTATGACAAGAAAATGAAAGAGTTTTTCGAACTCAAGATGGGAAGTATGCCCACTGATGAGTATCAAAGAATATTCTTGGAGTTGTTGAAATATGTCCCCTTCATCAAGGATGAGACAATTAAGATTCAAAGGTATCTGAGTGGGCTTCCATCTTCCATTAGTGACAAGATCCAGTATGATGACCTGAAAACTATGGAATAAACTATAAGGAGAGAAAAATGATTATATGATCAGCAAAAAGAAAAGTCTACTTTTGAAAAACCTTGGGAAGAAAAGAAGCAGTTCAAGAGGGAGCATAGGAAGAAGGGAATCAAACCACAATTTTTCAGGAATAGTCATCAAGGACAACCAGTTTTCAAAGAGCCCAGGATGGTTTAAGTAGGTCGGCAAAGGCCAAGATAAAAACCTATGGAATGTTGGGGATGCAAAGGAGATCATAGGTATAGAGATTGTCCTCATAGAAAGGACAATGTGAGAGTTGTTCACAATGTTCAGCAAGCAGAAACAATGGAGGACATGGGCAGAAGAGTACCAAGGATCTATGCAGCCCTGGACAACAAGAAAGTTGAGTTTTAGTCACACGTGATTGAAGTTGAAGGTATGATCAATAACCATGCCTTTACTATTTTAATAGACTCAAGATCTAGTCATAGTTACATAGATCCTCAAGTTGTGGAAGGATTATTCTTGTTGAGAAGTAAGCATGAGAAATCTTGGCTAGTACAGCTGGCTACAAGAGACAAGAGAAAAGTTGTTGAGTGGGTTAAATCATGTCTAGTGGGCATGAATGGACTAAGTACTAAGGCAAATATGTATATCTCACCTTTAGGTTCATATGATTTTCTAATTGATATGGACTGGTTGGACCAACACCATGCCATTTTAGACTTCCATAGAAAGGCATTCACTTGCTTGGATGAGGAAGGAAATCAGAGAGTAGTCTAAGGAATTCCCAGGGAAGTTTCTATTAGAGAAATTTTAGCAATGCAACTAAAGAAACGCTATAGAAAAGGTTGTCAATTATTTGCAACTCATATGGAGGAAGCATCTAAGGATAAGGTGCCAATTCTGGAGGAATATGTAGTCCTGGATTATTTCGAAGATCTGTTCAAGGAGGTAATAGGACTACCTCCAAAGAAAGATATTGATTTCTCTATAAATTTTATGCCTAGAGCAACCCCAGTGTCAAAGACTCCCTACAGAATGAGTACACTAGAGCTGAAGGAACTGAAAATGTCGCTTGAAGAGCTTATGAAGAAGGGGTATATCCACCCAAGTGTATCACCTTGGGGTGCCCCATTCTTGTTTGTAAATAAGAAATATGGAACAATGAGATTCTGCATCGATTTCAGATAGTTGAACAAGGTGACTATAAGGAACATGTATCCTTTACCAAGGATTGATGATCTCTTTGATCAATTGAATGATGCAAAGATATTTTAGAAGATATATCTCAGGTTAGGATACCATCAGATAAGGATTAAAGAGCAATACATAAACAATACCGCCTTCAGCAAAAGGTATGGTCATTATGAGTTCATAGTGGTGCCATTTGGGTTATCAAATGCATCCACTATTTTTATGTGCTTAATGAATGGTGTTTTTAGGGATTATTTAGACAAGTTTTTCATTGTCTTTCTGGACGACATCCTTGTATATTCCAATTTGGAACAAGAGCATGAGCATCATTTGAGGATAGTGTTGCAAGTGCTAATAAAACATCAATGTATGCCAAATTGAGCAAGTGCTTGTTCTTTCAAAACATAATTCATTATTTGGGGCATATCATATCAAAAGAAGGGATATCCATGGACCCTGAAAATATTGAAGACATTAAAGGGTGGACAACACCTAAAAATGTAATAGAAGTCATATCCTTCATGGGTCTAGCTGGCTACTATAGAAGGTTCATTGCAGGTTTTTTGAGAATAGCTCACCAAATCACTTCCTTGCAAAGGAAGGGGAAGAAATTTCAATGGACAGAAGAATGTGAAAGAATCTTCCAACAATTGAAGAAACTGTTAACCAGTGCTCCAATTATGAAGATTGTAGATCCGAATGAATATTTTGTGGTTTGTACAGATGCATGTAAAGAAGGACTAGGAGGAGTCCTCATCCATAATGGGTTTGTGATATGTTTTGAGTCCAAAAAGTTGAAAGAGCATGAAAGGATCTACGCCACTCACGATTTGGAGTTTCCAACCATTGTACATGCTCTAAAGAAATGAATACATTACCTCATGGGAAAGAGAGTTGAGCTCAAGACAGAACGTCATGGTCTGAAGTATTTGTTTGATCAACCTACATTGAATGTCAGGTAGAGTAGATGGTTGGAATTTCGTTGTGAATATGAATTTGATATCAAGCACATCAGAGGAAAGCAGAAAAAAGTGGTTGATTCACTTAGCATGAGAGTGCATGAACTGCATGCTACAACCATCAACATGTATCAAATTGATCTTCAAGGTTGAATCTTTGAGGCTACAAAATTTGATTTGCAGTACATAGAATTGGTTACAAAATTTCAGCGAGGTAAAATGCATTAGAAGGCTAAAGATTTTAAATTGGGAATTGATGTAATTCTCTTGTACATAAACAAAGTTTATGTACCCAACTCTTCTAAATTGAAAAGTGAAATTTTAAAAGAATTGCACAATGTACCTTATGCATGTCACCCATGATATCAGAAAACAATTTCAGTAGTCAAAAGACAATATTATTGGCGAGGAATGAAGAAGGAAGTTGTTGAATTTATTGCCAAATTATTGGAATATCAAAAGGTAAAGGTTGAGCATAGACACCCAGTTGGTTTGCTAAAGCCATTAACCATCCCTGAGTGGAAGTGGGAAGTGGTGACAATGGATGTCATCACAGTATTGCCCATAACAAGCAAGCAGCATGATGCAATCATGGTGGTAGTGGACAAGCTTACTAAATATGCCCATTTTATTCCATTGAAGACCACTCACAAGGAAACTAACATTGTTGATATAAATATGAGGGAGGTAGCATGAATGCATGGTATTCCCAAGGAAATTGTCTCTGACAAAGACCAAAATTTTACCTCAAAGTTATGGAGAGGACTATTCAAGGGGTTCAGAATGAATCTGAACTTTAGCACAACCTATCAGCCTGAGTCAAATGGAAAAATAGAAAGAGTTAAGCAAGTGATAGAAAACATGCTATGGATGTATGTGATGGACAAACCATCTAAATGGGAATATTATCTACACTTGGTAGAATTTTCCTACAATAATGGGTATCAAGCATCACTAAAGATGAGCCCGTTTGAAGCACTTTATGGTAGAAAGTGTAACACCACAATAAGTTGGGACAATCCAGCTAATAGGGAAGTGGTTGGGGCAGAGTTGCTCAAGGAAATGGAAGAGAAAATGTTGAATATTAATAAAAATTTGAAGGTTTCCCAAAATAGACAAAAAAGCTATGCAGAAAAAGGAAAATACCACGGAGAGTTTAAAGTGGGTGATCATGTTTTCCTAAAGGTGAAAGCCAACATAAGTTCCTTGAAGCTGGGAAGTTGTTCCAAGTTGGAAACCAAATTTTGTAGACCATTTTAAATCCCAGAAAGGATTCGACCAGTAGAGAAGTATTATATAAAAAATAAGTCAAAAATGACTTTGATTTATTTTTTATATTATGGTTGTTATGTTTCAGAGAGTTAAAGTGGCACTAAAGTAGAGAAGTATTTTTGGCATCAGAAAACAAATAAAGAAAAAATGAGTGAAAAAGATAAAAGTGAATGAAAACATATGAAGTGGAATTAAAAATTTTGTAGGGAATTAAAAGAGAAGCTAATTAAAAGAGAAGACTATGTTTGGTATTTTTGGAGTGGAATTAAAAGAGAAGACAATGTTTGCTATTTTTGGAGTGGAGCGATATCATTTTTTACAAAAGGAAAATTTACAAGGCTTGGTGTGAGGGGATTTAGAAAGAATTTACTATATGAAGCATAAAGCATAAATATATGGAGAAAAACATAAGAAGATTGAAAATTTATATGGAGGAGTTTTCTCCATTATCATTAAATGTACATGAAGTTATAAGGGTTTCTTTTCATAGAGGAGTTATACGACCTACTATTAAGAGAATTTGTTAGTATGTTTTTTGTAATGAAGTTATAAGGTAGTTATAAAGGTGTTATAAGGGGTCTACAAATTGTATTTGGTGTTATTAAGTTGTAGACCTACCCGAAATTGAATAAGGGAGTCTCTCTTAGGATCTTTGTGTTTTTCATCCTTGGTTATCCTATAGTTTTGGAAAACGACTACAGATATACAAACAACATGATACATAATTGAAATTTGGGGCATCAACATACAAACAAATGGAAAGAATTGAAGAAATATTTCCAATATTACGCACATTAATTAACTCAACTACAGAATCTACAATTGCAATAAACAAGAACACTCTCAGCACAGTGATTACTTGTTTATAAGTAACACACAAGAAGATTGATATGTTCAAACTTCAAAACAAGTTGTTGTCTGATGAGTTAAGTTTGCTTTGACACCAACAATGTGATTTTAACAAACACAATGACATCAAGGATGATAATGAAGACGCTCAGTTAACTATTGATGAAAGTCATAAACATGAAGATTAGTTAGATGAAGTCCCTAGGTCAAAAAAAGTTGTGGATAAATGTATTGTTCGACCATGGGAAGAATTACGATTTAAATGAAATCGATATGGACTAGGACATGTAAAGGATGCTAGAAACCTTTTTCATATTCCTAATTATTGCGAACTTGTTTTCTTTGTGAGTGGAGGTTTTTTGAATGATGATAAGATGACCGAGCTTGAGGATATTGGTAAGGAACAGGTATAGGATATTGTTGATGAAGATGTTGTTACAGATATTCCAGATCATGATATTAAGTCAGATAAAGAATCCATATAGTGCAAACATTGTCATTGGTTTGGCCATGATAAGTCAAACTGTTTTGATCTTCACCCGTGCAGATTTTGTGGGAAGAAAAATCACCCCTCAGTAAGGTGCCAAAAGTGCAAGTGGAAACAACTTCATTTTGAATGGTTAGGGAATTTGCATTGGCATTTGGAAGCCAATTTATTGGAGCAGTCTTATCACCGAATTTATACACAAATACAGTCGTACTTCATTTGATATATTTCTATAGTTGATGGACATGAATGTTTTTCAAGATTTGATGATTTAGGGTATGATCGGGGCCTAGTTGATGTAGTCTTCTAAGTTGAAGGTCGAATCTTCAGACTTCGTTGGAAGACAGTTTGATGTGTTGGATCTCTTCTTGGCCATACTTACGAATGAGGGTCAAGGTAATTGGAACCACTTGTCCCTTACATGGGGGAAATCTAGTTGAGTCAGGTTCCAAGTTTGATTTTGAGTCAGGTTCCAAGTTTGATTTAGATCCTATGAAAAAATGATCAAGTATGAAACCTAGTTCCCAATATGCAGTCTTGTTCCTAAACATATTTTTGTTGATATGGTTTGTGGTCAGCTTAAAATCACCAATTGAGCAGAAGACATGAAGTTCTTCTTGTTACATTCTCAGATTTTTGAGCCTTGAGCTCTTGTTAGTTTATGGTCAACTTAAAACCATGCCATTTAGTAGAAGACATCAGCTTCTGCTAGAGATTTGGTTTGTGGTCATCTTGAAACCACCAAATGAGGTTGTAGTTACCCTTAAACCACAAATTTAGTAGAAGACATCAGCTTCTACTGTTTTTTTCAGAGTTTAGAGAGCATCTTCAACCAACCCTATGAATATTCGCTTGACACATTGTTGATTGTCAAGTAGTGGTAGTTTTTTAGGCAAGAATGAACTCATGATTAAGGGGAGATGTTAAAATTCTAATCATAAGTTAGTTGGTTTAGTTGGTTTAGTTGGTTTACCTGACTGTTATATAGTTACATTACAGTTATGGTCTTCTTGTATTATATATGTACGTTTACGTACATGATTATTTCAAGCATTGATGAATATAGAGTATGCCTTTTCTGCCAATATTTATTTATCTCCGTTCATCATGGTTTGTTGATTTCTTGAGTTATTTCCATTTTGTTTTTGATGTTTTATTCATTATGAATCTAACACGATAGACGTAGTCCCGATGAATAAAAGTTGATTTTTTTAGGAAATGAAGTGGTCATGAAATATTTGGTGATGCAAACTATGTACATGTCATCATCACAGTCATATTGTTGAATTCAACAAAAGAGAGAACGCCATTTTACTCGGAATTCAATGATGTAATATTGTTTCTATTCTACAATCGGAAAAGTTGACAAAGTTTAGTTTGCAGGGGGTCCTCAATATAGATAAAACAAATACTTATTAGTATAAACAAAACCACTAATACCTTTTCCAAGGTTTTTAATACATTTTCATGATTTTCATGACTATCGACATAGGCAAAGGATTATTGTTTCAAAAACACTACTTATCCCTATTAAAGTTTTAAAAACACTACCTATCCCTATTCATTGGCAAGAGATGTACAAAAATCAAAACAAAAAAAAACAACGCGGAAGCTATAAACCATTCAAAACCATTGTATACAAAAACACGGTTTATACTTCCAAAAATCTTTGCAAGTCCAAACCATTCAAAACAAAAATCAAAGCAAGAAAAAACAATGCGGAAGCTATAAACCATTCAAAACCACTATATACAAAAACACGGTTTAGACTTCCAAAAATCTTTGCAAGTCAAAACCATTCAAAACCAAAATAAAACCAAGAAAAAATAATGCTGAAACCATAAACCATTCAAAACCACTATATACAAAAACATAGTTTAGACTTCGAAAAATATTTGCAACCATTCAAAACCAATGTATACAAAGACATGGTTTGCAAGTGAAAAAGGTGAGTATGTGTGTTCTCTCACTCATTGAACTTTATGACCTTTATGCACTTATAGATTGGTGTGAGAGTGCTTTATTCTAGGTAGTTCACTTAACAACCACATAGTAATGGGCTTGAATGACCTCTCTCACATAACTCAACTATTGATAGATTTGATAGATGTGGCTTCATTGATCATCCAAGAAAAGATCTAGGCCAATATAAAATGAGTAATGGTTAATGCCTATATATATATATATATATATATATGTTGCATGTATGTGTTAATGTTGCTTCCGCATAAACATGTGTATGATTAGAGTATTAACATCTATTTAATTTAATTAGATAGATATATATTTATAAGTGTGAATACCAGATGTTATCTCTATCTTCTGGTTAATTTTTATATGTGATCATTTCCACAAAGTTACTCGGTGGCATGGATTGGACTATTGTTTAAGTTCAAGAATGTCACATAAATGGTATTAGAGTAGTAAAGACAAAGTTAAGTAATCTTTGGTAGCATTACCCGACAGGGGTTGATGGTCGGGGTCGTTACAAATTGGTATCAGAGCAGTAAAGACAAAGTTAAGGTTTCTTCAGTAGCGTTACATAGAGGGGGTTGATCCTTGGGGTCATTACAAATTCATATCAAAGCCATGGTTTTGACACTGAGCCTAGATGGGCCAAGTTAGTGGTTAACAAGACAAATATTTCAGAGTTAATTATTCTCGAAAGGGACAACATTCGAGGTTCAGAGTGTCCCTAGGTGCAAGGAGTGCATCGATAAAGTATTTTACTAAAAAATCTCGAGAGAAATAGCTTCAGTTTTCTCATGAAGGGACGCGAATATATATTGCAAGGAGTGCATAGATATGAAAGTTGACTAAGTGTCGAAGCAAATCTCTAAGGAGAAATGGGTTCAAAAAATGAAGCTCAGGAGAGATAACGAAATGAAATATTCAAAGTGGGATAATCTCTCAAGGTTTAATGAATTAACAACTAGGATTTCTTCAGGAGGAAACTTAGTCACCCCAAACCATCAGATCTAGAAAAATTGCAAGGTGGTTAGTTGTGAGTTCCTCTGGAAATCCAAAGAGTAACAGAGTTTGTTTGTGCCATCGATCTAAGAGAGAGGATACATGGAAAAAATTCATGGACTTTGGGTGAGATCACTTTGGGACAAAACAAGTGTGGAGAGGTTGAAACTCCCAAAGCCCTAAGAGCCGAAGTGAATTGCAGCCGTCGATTTGTGGGAGACACGCCTCGACATATCATTGACTTCAGGTGAAATAACTTCAGGAGAAAATGTGTGTGGAGAGGTTGAAACTCTCGAAGCCTGAAGAGCTAAAGTGATTTGTAGTCATCAATCTGTGAGATACACGCATCGATAGATCGTTGACTTCGGGTGAAAGTACTCTAGTTGAAAGCACTTTGGGAGAAAGCGAGCGTGGAGAGGTTGAAACTCTCGAAGACTGAAGAGTCAAAGTAGTTTATAGTTGTCGATACATGGAATCCATGCGTCAACAGATCATGTACTTTGGAAGAAGGGATAAAGAAACGTGGAGAGCCAGATGGCAGGACACATGAAGCCGACACATGGGTCAATCAGGCGGGTGACATAAAGTTGTTAAACTTGGAGAGGAAGTTAGATGGATCAGGCCCGCATTAACTTTGATCACGATCTATCAAGATCGATGGCTGGGAGTCATTGCGGAGATCGAAGTTGCATGACAGATAATTATACAAGGCGGTCCTACAATCCAAACCTTCGTTTCCCAAAAGGGGTACGTGTCAACGTGGGGACAATTGTAGAACTATTGGCAGGTTACTCCAAAACCGCCAAGCCCTGCCCCTACAATTTGAAAAGTACTAAAGTTGATGTCACATTTTTGACATTTATTAGTTCAAGCATGGAAATCGTGGGCCCCAGTGGAAGCATGGCACTAGATTGTGAATTCAAGAGACTTGACACTCCGGAAGAAGTGGTGCATGAAGGAATGTGGATCGTAGATCCACTAATCTTCGTGCATTCTACAGTTCATTGTTTTGTGATGTGGTGACATGTGGAAAAATGGGAACCTCTGAAGCTTTGTAGCCCGAAGTTTCAACAATCCAAATAATCTCCCAAATCATTAGCACTTGATCCTAGCCATGGTCACAGGCAAACCAAGGACCAAGGAAGAAGAGAATGGGGCTTAGAAATAGAATCCTAGGGATTCTTGATCGACGTAGACCCACTAAAAATGGAGTCTGATATTCTTTCTATTAAATCAGATTGTCTAAGTCCTATGGAAAATTATTAAATACTGATAGCCTAACAAAAATTTGGTTGAATGCACATTTTGCAGAGTTAACAATGGACGAAACTGAACCAAATTTTCTCATACTGAAGAGCAATGGAGGAGACACAAAATGCTTACAGTTCGGTGAATGAAGAAAGATGAGGGGATTTCCATTTGGGATTTGAAGGAACAAACTCCAATGGGCATGGAGAAGAGATATATAAAGAAGGAAACATGATGAAAATCATTGAAAAGTTGTAGAAAGATGTCTAGACTCACTGATAAGATAACAAAAAGATCATAAAATCAAAGGAGTAACATGGGGAATTCAAAATAAAGTTGATGCGGAGCCTGGAAAGAATAGAAAATAATTTGGAAAAGGAGAGTGGATCAATAAAAATAGGGAGTCGCGGGACACCTGAGAAGAAAGGAATATCAAGGAGAATTAACAGGCATCACCGTCGCTCCCTGAAACATTCCAATAAGAGAGGACACAACAGTTCAAGTCCATCTCCTACTAGAAAGCATAGGAAATTGGAAGTCAATGAATTGAAGGGTGAAATTAATAAAATCAGGCCTCCTACTTTTGACGTAGAACACAAGAAAGATGAATATGATGAGACATGGTTGTTGGGAATGAGGAAATATTTCCAACTGCAGAATTATTCTTGTCATGCAGAGGGAAGAATTTCTATTTACCAAATTAAACGAAAGGCATACATATGGTGGGATAATCTTTTGCAAGTACAACACGTCAAAGAGAAGAATGTTACATGGAGGAATTCAAGAGACATTTTGAAAATAAGTACTTAACTAAGAGGTATTATGACAAGAAAATGAAAGAGTTTTTCGAACTCAAGATGGGAAGTATGCCCACTGATGAGTATCAAAGAATATTCTTGGAGTTGTTGAAATATGTCCCCTTCATCAAGGATGAGACAATTAAGATTCAAAGGTATCTGAGTGGGCTTCCATCTTCCATTAGTGACAAGATCCAGTATGATGACCTGAAAACTATGGAATAAACTATAAGGAGAGAAAAATGATTATATGATCAGCAAAAAGAAAAGTCTACTTTTGAAAAACCTTGGGAAGAAAAGAAGCAGTTCAAGAGGGAGCATAGGAAGAAGGGAATCAAACCACAATTTTTCAGGAATAGTCATCAAGGACAACCAGTTTTCAAAGAGCCCAGGATGGTTTAAGTAGGTCGGCAAAGGCCAAGATAAAAACCTATGGAATGTTGGGGATGCAAAGGAGATCATAGGTATAGAGATTGTCCTCATAGAAAGGACAATGTGAGAGTTGTTCACAATGTTCAGCAAGCAGAAACAATGGAGGACATGGGCAGAAGAGTACCAAGGATCTATGCAGCCCTGGACAACAAGAAAGTTGAGTTTTAGTCACACGTGATTGAAGTTGAAGGTATGATCAATAACCATGCCTTTACTATTTTAATAGACTCAAGATCTAGTCATAGTTACATAGATCCTCAAGTTGTGGAAGGATTATTCTTGTTGAGAAGTAAGCATGAGAAATCTTGGCTAGTACAGCTGGCTACAAGAGACAAGAGAAAAGTTGTTGAGTGGGTTAAATCATGTCTAGTGGGCATGAATGGACTAAGTACTAAGGCAAATATGTATATCTCACCTTTAGGTTCATATGATTTTCTAATTGATATGGACTGGTTGGACCAACACCATGCCATTTTAGACTTCCATAGAAAGGCATTCACTTGCTTGGATGAGGAAGGAAATCAGAGAGTAGTCTAAGGAATTCCCAGGGAAGTTTCTATTAGAGAAATTTTAGCAATGCAACTAAAGAAACGCTATAGAAAAGGTTGTCAATTATTTGCAACTCATATGGAGGAAGCATCTAAGGATAAGGTGCCAATTCTGGAGGAATATGTAGTCCTGGATTATTTCGAAGATCTGTTCAAGGAGGTAATAGGACTACCTCCAAAGAAAGATATTGATTTCTCTATAAATTTTATGCCTAGAGCAACCCCAGTGTCAAAGACTCCCTACAGAATGAGTACACTAGAGCTGAAGGAACTGAAAATGTCGCTTGAAGAGCTTATGAAGAAGGGGTATATCCACCCAAGTGTATCACCTTGGGGTGCCCCATTCTTGTTTGTAAATAAGAAATATGGAACAATGAGATTCTGCATCGATTTCAGATAGTTGAACAAGGTGACTATAAGGAACATGTATCCTTTACCAAGGATTGATGATCTCTTTGATCAATTGAATGATGCAAAGATATTTTAGAAGATATATCTCAGGTTAGGATACCATCAGATAAGGATTAAAGAGCAATACATAAACAATACCGCCTTCAGCAAAAGGTATGGTCATTATGAGTTCATAGTGGTGCCATTTGGGTTATCAAATGCATCCACTATTTTTATGTGCTTAATGAATGGTGTTTTTAGGGATTATTTAGACAAGTTTTTCATTGTCTTTCTGGACGACATCCTTGTATATTCCAATTTGGAACAAGAGCATGAGCATCATTTGAGGATAGTGTTGCAAGTGCTAATAAAACATCAATGTATGCCAAATTGAGCAAGTGCTTGTTCTTTCAAAACATAATTCATTATTTGGGGCATATCATATCAAAAGAAGGGATATCCATGGACCCTGAAAATATTGAAGACATTAAAGGGTGGACAACACCTAAAAATGTAATAGAAGTCATATCCTTCATGGGTCTAGCTGGCTACTATAGAAGGTTCATTGCAGGTTTTTTGAGAATAGCTCACCAAATCACTTCCTTGCAAAGGAAGGGGAAGAAATTTCAATGGACAGAAGAATGTGAAAGAATCTTCCAACAATTGAAGAAACTGTTAACCAGTGCTCCAATTATGAAGATTGTAGATCCGAATGAATATTTTGTGGTTTGTACAGATGCATGTAAAGAAGGACTAGGAGGAGTCCTCATCCATAATGGGTTTGTGATATGTTTTGAGTCCAAAAAGTTGAAAGAGCATGAAAGGATCTACGCCACTCACGATTTGGAGTTTCCAACCATTGTACATGCTCTAAAGAAATGAATACATTACCTCATGGGAAAGAGAGTTGAGCTCAAGACAGAAC
>ML827947.1:10539-26953 GCA_009831015.1 Picea engelmannii
AAGGGAATTTTTAACAAAGTCGCTGATATGCTTTCAAGGCCTATTATTAGTGCTTCAGTTATTCTTAAGCATAGTCCTATCATGCATGAAAGTTATGTGGAGCAATATGCTTTAGATACTGATTTTAAAGAAGTATATGAAACATTGTGCCATTCTAACCATGTTGAAGAATTGGATTACCATGTGCATGATAATCTTTTGTATCATCTTGGCAAGTTGTGTATTCCATAGGGGGAAAGAATCAACATTATAAGAGAAGCACATTCTTCTCTTATTGCTGGTCATTTTGGTGTAGGCAAGACAGTAGCTAATTTGCAAAGATACTACTACTAGCCTAAAATGAATAAAATTGTTTCAAGATATGTTAGAGGATGTTCACTATGTGCCACAAGTAAACCTAGTAATCGAAAGTTGTGTTTGTATACTCCACTTCCGGTTCCTTCTCGACATTGGGAAAGTATTTCCATGGATTTCGTAGGAGGTTTACCTATGTCTAGACGAAATCATGATTATATTTATGTTGTGGTTGATCGATTTAGCAAAATGTGTATTTTGATGCCTTGTACAAAGCAGGTTACAGCTGAACAAATGACACAAATTTTCTTTCAAAATGTTTGGGTGCATTTTGGATTGCCTAAATCCATTATTTCTGATCGGGATTCTCGATTTGTTGGAAGTTTTTGGACGAGTTTATGGGCACTCATGGACACCAAACTTAAAAAGAGCACAACTTTTCATCCGCAAACAGATGGTCAGACAGAAGTGGTAAATCGAAATTAAAGTTCTCTTCACACTCAGTTGTCCATTCAAATTTGATTCCCTTCTTTTGTAAAGAATTTATGGGATGAGCAATATTAGAGAACCCCGCTATAAACCTCATGTAGTATCTCGCTAATCCCATAAAATATCTGATTTCTGAAAAATTCATGGTTGTTGGCCATCCTCTAATGGATTCAATCTTTTTGGATCTACTGTTATACCTTGTTCTGAAATAATATGACCCAAATAATGGATTTCTTCTTGGTAAAAAGAACACTTACTAAGCTTGGCATAAAGTTGATGTCTCCTGATCAATTCTAACACCAACCTCAAGTGATGTTCATGTTCTTCCTCAGACTTAGAATAAATAAGTACGTCATACAAGAACATAATGAAAAACTTATCCATATAAATTATGAATATTCCATTCATTAATAACATAAAGACAATTGGTGCATTGGTCAGTCCAAATGTCACCACTACAAACTCATAATGTTCGCACCTAGTTCTGAAGGTTGTCTTATTGATGTCTTCTTCCTTGATTCTTACCTAATGGTATCCATATCTCAAGTCTATATTTGAAAATATATTTGCTCCTCTTAGCTGATCAAAGAGGTCATCAATTCTGGGTAGAGGGAATTTGTTCTTCACAGTGGATTCATTCAACTGTCTAAAGTTTATACACAACCTCAATGTTCCATCCTTCATTTTGACAAAGACTACTGGATCTATCCAAGGTGAAACACTTGGACGCATGTACCCTTTCTTCAACAACTCTTCCAACTACATTTGTAATTCTTTCAATTCAGGTGTACTCATTTTGTAAGGTGTTTTTGATACTAGGGAAGCTCTTGGTACTAAATCAATAGAGAAATATATCTTCCTCTTTGGTGGAAATCCTGGTATTTCTTGGAATACATCTTCAAACTCTTGCAATACTGGAAAATCTTCAAGACTTGGCCCTTTTGTCTTTTCTGGCTCTTCCACATGAGTTGCATACAATTGAAATCCTTTCCTGAAACATTTATTTAGTTGTAAGGATGAAATATCCCTTATAGAAATGGGTCTTGGAATTCCTTTCATAGTTCTTTGTTTTCCTTCTTCATCAAGACATGTAAAGGTCTTGTTATGACAATCTAGGAAAACATGGTGTTGATCCAACCAATCCATTCCAATTAGGATGTCATAACATCCTAATGGGATGGTATTCATATCAAAAATGACATTTACTCCATCAAGATTTATTGGACAACTTCTGACAACCTCATTGATCCTTCTTTTGGTTCTCGTGGCTAGCTGAACCAAACTTGACTTCCCTAGCTTACTTTTCTCTAAATTAAATCTATCCACTATTTTAGGATCAATGTAACAACGACTTGCTCATGAATCAATTAAAATAGCAACATGTTGATTAATTATCTTACCATTCACTTTGATCATATTGGATTGATATTCTTCTTGTTGATCTTCTAAGGATTCATATATCATGCCCATGTCCTGCATTGTTTTAGCCTCTTGGATGTTGTGCATGGTCTTCACTTTATCTCCTCTATGAGGGAAATCCTTGTATAGGTGATTTTCCTTGCACCCCCAACATTGTACTGGTGGTCTTCCTCTTTTCCCCAAGGAATCCTCTTTCTTGGATTCATCCTTAGCAGACTGATATTTTTTATTTTTATTAGGTTTTTTTCTATTCAAAGGAGGTTTGAAACCCTTCCTCCTCTAATCATATTTCTCCTTCTTCTTATCCTTCCAAGATTTCTTCATGGATTCTCTACCCTTTCCTTGCTCATACAAGTACTTATCCTTCCTGATGATCTAGTCAATGTCTTGGGCTCATCATATTGAATCTTGTCTTTATAAAAAGGCTGGAAGTCCACTTAAAAACCTATGTATCTTCACTTTTTCATATTTGATAAATCCTACATACTTCAGCAATCCCAAGAACCTCTTCTCATATTCTGTCATGGTCATGCTTCCCAACATTAGCTCAAACAACTCTTGCATATTCTTTTCATAGAATTTCTTTGAAAGGTACTCCTTCTGAAAATATTTCTTGAATTGCTTCCAAGTGATCCTACTCTCATTAATGTGCTCAACTTTCTTCAGTTGATCCCACCACATAGCAACTTTCCCATGTAAATGGTATGTGGAAATTCTTGCTTCTAGGTTTGAGGAGTAGTTATGCAATTGAAAATACCTCCTGAGTCCAAGAATCCATGCTTCAACATCATCTTCCCTTTCTCTTTCACCATCAAAGGATGGTGGTGTAAGCTTCCTCAACTCTCCTTGCAAACTGTCCAATTCATGCCTTCTTCTTTGGTGCCTAACATGAGATACTTTTGGACTGCTTATGGAGTCTTCAGATGCATAACATTTCCTTGTTGAGTAAGGAGGTGAGTAATGTCTATGATTTCTGTTGGCACTTCTTGAATGAGAAACTCTTCTTTAGTTAACTCTTCTTTCATGACATATTTCTTCTTCCTCCTTCCTTAAGTCTGATCCATCCCTTGCTTGTCTATGCAACTAATTTAGGATTTTCATTACTTGAGCATTTATCTAGTTTTTCTCTCTCCTCAAACTCTCATTGTCTTCTTTGTAACTATGCACTTATATTTTCAAGCTTCTCACAATCTCTATTAAGGTTTCTTGTTCCCCTCTGCTCGTGCCCATTTGATTCTGTCTCTGCATTACCAACAATGATATTTTGACCTTTGGCTTATTTATCATGATTGAAGGCTCCCTCTCCTTCCCCCATTTCTTGAATATGCATTCTTATCTTGAACTGATATGGTTATACTTCTTAATTCTTCAAAATGTGCAAGCAACCATTTTGTCAGAATTATGGATAATATAAAAACAAATTCCAAACAATACTACATGTACTTTTTTTTCTCATTTCATGAAGAAATATATCATCATTCTCCAATTTATAACAATTCAATGTTATTCTCCTATGATTCATCTTTTTAATGACTATTCCCATGCCCCAATCTGATCTATGAGCTAAAAGTTATGGCTTCCTGAAAAATTCACCTTCCCCATTTTTGTGCAAACAGGATCTTGTAGCGACAATAGAATGGTTGTGTGCCAACTTTGTCAAATTATTCCAAAGGCTCTTTAAACTAGTACATAATTCGAATTATGCACAGGTGCTTCCTTCAATCCAATTTCCTTGTGACTGTGGGCTCGAAACCACAGGCTTATCCCCTCTTAGCGATGATCAATAATGGATTGCACCATTTATCACGATGAAGATAAGATCCAACGGTGGAGATCCATAACACAAATTGAAATTGCTTGATCGTTAATTTTCTGTAGGTTACGTGCTTTAGATCTAAACCGTCAATTGATTTGGTGACGTGTCATCCTAGGATTAATGCATGTGGTGGAAAATCTTATAAAATTCCACCATGTTGAGATGCACGGAACATTGGTCTCAATGGTTTATTAAAAAAAAAGTTGGATCGTCCTTTTCATTGGGTGATTGTTTGGGCCTTTAATCAACCCCTTTACCTTATCATGAGACCGATTCCAGAACCAAGTCCTTCAAAGTTCGACATTCTTACATTATTCTGGAGTAATACTTCTCAAAGTATACTTCGTCGAAGTACTTATATTATCTCCACTAGTAGGTTAGATGGTTGAGATTTAATCTTTCGTTGACTAGACGATCCCAACCCATCTGGAGGCTTCAATGAAATCAACGATCACAACTTAATCAGGTGTTGAGATGAACGATCCTTATTTATTTCGGGACTTCGACACTCCAGGACTCCGGGATATTACAACTCTCAAGTTGCTCAACTCCTCGGAGCTATACCTATCGAAGTGGTCATAAAATGACGATGACCACTTATCGTTGGTTAACACCCCGCTTATGCTATCCTTCCACTAGCTTAATCCAACAACTATGACTTAATCAAGTTTTGAATAGATAATAACCTTTCAAAATGAAATATAGCGTTATCCTTCAAATTTGATTCATACCACAGGTTTAAAAGTCTAAGATTATCTATTTTTTATATTCAAAATTCAAAGATAACATTTTCTTACAATTGTAATACACGTTGATTAATGAGACTGAGAGAAGTTATTCCCCACTTAGTGTGAGACAGTTGAGGTTATATGTTTTTATGCTTACATTCCAAGATTAAGTAGTGTGTACCTAATCCTTTTAAAAGTTAATATAACTTAGACATACTTATAGTGTGTAAGTGTTAATGGTCAATTATTTAAAAGGGATAACACATTCAAGAGAAGGATACCCACTATTCCTTAAAAGGGATATCACAAGTAATATAAGGATGCCCACTATCATGGATTTTCCTTTTTCCTTTTCAAATGGAAATCATACTATATTTTAGGTTGTTAACATAGAATCGTTGAATATATAATAACCTTCCAAAACAAAATATAACCCTATCCTTCAAATTTCATTTGTGCCATAGGTTTAAAAGTCTAAGATGATCTACTTTTTTATATTTAAAATTCAAATAAAATGTTTTCTTACCATTGTAATGCATTTTGATTAATGAGAGTGAGAAAAGTTAGTCCCCACATAATATGGGTCAATTGAGGTGATATGTTTTTATGTTTATATTCCAATATTAAGTAGTGTGTACCTAATCCTTTCAAAAATTAATAGAACTTAGACATACTTCTAATGTGGAAGTGTTGACAGTCAATTATTTAAAAGGGATAACACGTTCAAGATAAGGATGTTCAATATTCCTTAAAATGGATAACACAAGTAAGATATGGATCTCCACTATCATGGATCTTCCTTTTTCCTTTTCAAATGAAAATCACAGTGTATTTTATGTTTTCAACATGGGATCGTTGAATACATAATAACCTTTCAAAATGTTCAATATGACCTTATCTTTCAAATTTGATTCATGGCATATGTTTAAAAGTCTAAGGTTATTTTTTTTTTATATTCAAAATTCAAAGATAACATTTTCTTACAATTGATGCATTTTGACTAATGAGAATGAGAGAAGTTAGTCCCCACTTAGTATGAGACAATTGAGGTGATATGATTTTATGTTTATATTCCAATATTAAGTAGTGTGTACCTAATCCTTTTAAAAAATAATAGAACTTAGACATACTTATAATGTGGAAATGTTAATGGTCAATTATTTAAAAGGGATAACACCTTTGATATAAGGATACCCACTATTCCTTAAAAGTGATAACACAAGTAAGATAATTCGATTCATGCCATAGGTTAAAAAGGCTAAAATTATCTTCTTTTTTTTATATTTGCAATTCAAAGATGATGTTTTCTTACAATTAATGCATTTTGATTAATGAAAATGAGAGAATTTAGTCCCCACTTAGTATGGAACAATTGAGGTGATATGTTTTTATGTTTATATTCCAAGATTAAGTAGTGTGTACCTAATCCTTTTAAAAATTAATAGAACTTAGACATACTTCTAATGTGGAAGTGTTAATGGTCAATTGTTTAAAAGGGATAACATGTTCAAGATAAGGAAACCCACTATTTCTTAAAAGAGATGACACAATTAAGACAAGGATGCCCACTACCATGAAGTTTCTTTTTTCCTTTTCAAATGAAAATCATAGTGTATTTTAGGTTTTCAACATAAATCATTGAATAGATAATAACCTTTCAAAATGAAATATAATCCTATCCTTCAAATTTGACTCATGCCATAGGTTTGAAAGTCGAAAATTATCTATTTTTTATATTCAAAATTCAAAGATAATGTTTTCTTACAATTGACCCATTTTGATTAATAAGAGTGGGAAAAGTTAGTCCCCATTTACTATGGGAATGAAATATAATCCTATCCTTCAAATTTTATTCATGCCATAGGTTTAAAAGTCTAAAATGATCTATTTTTTATATTCAAAATTCAAAGATAATGTTTTCTTACAATTGATGCATTTTGATTAATAAAATAGAGAGAAGTTAGTCCCAGCTTACTATGGTAAAGACTTGGGATATGTTGAATGAACATTGAGTAAATGATTCTTGACTATTAAAATTATTATTTAAAAGTCTTGTTATCTCAATTATTTCCTATTCAAAATTCAAACATTCTTTACTTACAATTTTTTTATGTCCACTATAGAACACTCAAATCAACTCATTTTATTTTTTTCGGGTAAATCAAAGTTCCACTACTTTTAATTGTTTTTGATAACCAAACCCATATAGACAAATTTCCCATCACATAATGGAACTATGACTTCCATCATAGTTCCAACCAAATTTAAGACCAAATTTACCCTCTATATATATATATATATATATATATATATATATATATATATATATATATATATATATATATAATGCTAAAAGCATTGTCCTCTCAATTATGGTATCAAAATTCAAACATAATATTTTCAAATACTTAAAATGGTGGCTTTTTTTATGATTATTAAAAAAAAACATTCTCTTAATAAAATTAACCATTTTCAAATCATTATAATATATATTCAATTTGTTTATATACTTATATTTAAAGATTAAACAATGTATATCTAATATTTTTAAAAATTAATAAAAATTACATACATTTTTATTAATTAAATATTTTTATTTTTTTTAAATTAATAAAAATTACATACATTTATACTATAAAAGTATTAATAAAAAATAAAATAAAAATACATTCAAAATAATAATATTCACTATTCTTTAAAAAGAATAAGACATTAAAATAAAGATTTATTTTTCTTTAAATTGCTAATATAAAAGATACTCGTTATTATAGATCTTGATTTTTCTTTTTTTCTTTGAATTGATTAACATAAAATGGTTAAATACATAATAGATTTTTAAAATTAAATATCACTCGGGCTTTGAAATTTTAAGATTTTATATTTTTAATATTCGAAGTTCAAAAATAATGTTTTCGTGGTGCACTTGAGGTGATCGGCTCTGCGTGAATGGTTGTTTTCATATGGAGAGATTCTCTTGTCCTTTCATATCCAAAGAATCTCATTAATTCCGGTGAAGGTGACTATTTTTAAAATTATCATCATCCAAAAAAATACATACAAAACATTTATAAGATAAGTATCTTCACGATCATGGATTTTTCTTTTTCCTTTTCAAATGAAAATTATAGTGTATTTTAAGTTGTCACAATAGAATATATGAGGGTGAGGGTGAGGGTGAGAAAGGGTAGGGTAGGGTAGGGTAGGGTGAGGATATATTTTTCAAATCAAAATTATAGTGAATTTTAAGTTGTCAATATAGAATATATAAAGACCTTTCAAAATGAAATATAATTTTATTTTTAAATTTGATTCATACTATAGGTTTAAAAATCTAAAATTATCTATTTTTTAAATTCAAAATTCAAAAATAATGTTTTCTTATAATTGATGCATTTTGACTAATGAGAGTGAAAGAAGTTAGTCCCTACCTAACATGAGACACTTGAGGTGATATGTTGCATGAACAGTGAGTGAATGATAATTGACTATTACATTTGTTATTTAAAAGTCTTGTCCTCTCAATTATTTGCTATTCAAAATTTAAACATTCGTTACTTACAAATTTTGGTGTGGACTAAGAGGCACTCAAATCACCTCATTTTTGGTGAGC
Source organism: Picea engelmannii (assembly GCA_009831015.1). Classification (NCBI taxonomy): domain Eukaryota; kingdom Viridiplantae; phylum Streptophyta; class Pinopsida; order Pinales; family Pinaceae; genus Picea; species Picea engelmannii. The sequence goes on from ML827947.1 coordinate 18,896, forward strand.
CTTTTTTATTGGCGAGTCATAGTTCCATGCATTTCGATCATTTTTTCGAAAAATCAATGATTTGAATCATCTTAAAATCGGCCAAACCCTTAGAGTCAAAGTTTCATGGGAAAAATTCTCATCACATAGATGAAACTCTTTTTGGGCAGCAGAAGCAAAACGGAGAAAATACAAAGCATAAAATCGAGAAAAACAAACAAAACACAACAACAATCACACAATTGACGCAGTGATTTATGCGGAAACCCAATGCAGGAAAAAACTTGCGGGGCAATGATAGTTGGTATTCTTATTATTCAAGGGAGAATTACAATAGCCAACACATGCATACAACCATCCTCTCCTCACAAACACATTGTACTCCATAGTATTGTGTCTTGCTCACACACTCTACTACACATTGCTCATTGCTCACCTCACCTCTATGGGTATGCTTGTATATATAGCATCTCTCAAATAGCATCACTAACTGATTATAATTAGATCCACCAGTTACACAATCTGTTCACAAAAGAGTGCATGCATGCACACTCTAAATAATCTGCATGCATGTGCATGTTGGGAAATTCGTTGGCATGTTTCCAATAATATCCACCTTGACAAAAATTTACCTGATATATCATGCCCTTAATTAATTCATCACCTTTCCTACAAGCTAAGAGAATCTAAACACCATCACAAATCCACAACTTCTCTAACGGTATTGTTACATGAATCTGCCTACACGATTCGCTCCAATATGGACCATTCTGCCTCCATTAGTAACCTATCTAATAAACTGATGCACTTGTCCCATTTTGATACGCTGGACCTTTAGTCAAATGCACAACACTTTGACCACCACATAACACCACATCATGTACATGTCAAACTTACCCAATAGATCCTTGCATTCTTGCAAGACATAACCTGAGGTAGGTCTCCTCTTGTCCAAATATCATGAATCATAACCACAAACTAAATCACTGCAACCACTATAGGTGATACTTGTGCTTATGTGTTTGAAGCACCCATTTCCATGCTCTTCACCCGGTTTTTCCATGTGTCTACTGACAACACCAACTGCATGTGAAATGTTGAACATTTCCCATCACAATCATCAAAATTCCTACTAGCATATAATACTTGAGACATATAACCCTTTTCTTCTTCATTAGTTAGGACATAAACCTAAAGAAAAATTACAATGGAAAGCCAAAGGGATTTAACCGGTTTCACATTATTCACACTGAATTTCCTGAGTATCTTCACCACATATTTTTGTTGTGATAACCAAGCTTACCATATTTCTTGTTTTTGTGTATTTCCATGCCCAAGATTTATTTTTTCTGCTCCTAGATCCTTCATATCAAACATCATAACCAACTGAGCCGACTTGTTGATCTCATACATGCTTGTGCTTGCAACAAGCATAACATTTAACACCATGTTGGCAGCCAATTCACATTTTCCTACTGTCTTATAAGCTTCCTACACCAATGTTTTGCAAACATAAATTTTTCGTTGCAATTCTCAAATAAACGACACTTTTATTTTTTGCGACATTTGCACATTTACCTTCGTTTTTGTTTTCATGACTGTAAGCGTGAAAACTTGGTCTTTCAAAGTTGCATTAAAATCATTATTGAACTGTCGTTATTCTTCTTGTCGATATGCCTATTGCGCTTACATTTTACTTATCATTATGCAGTTGGCAAGACCTTTTGATCTGTACTCATTTCACATTCTTCGATGGATTGTGTAATTTTGTTTCATTGAGTTTGTGATGCATTGGCGATTGGATTTACATGTTCTTTGATTGATATACTTGGCGTATTGGTTTCATAAAAATCACACAGGTGTTATGATTAAACCCTTGGTATATATCTTTTTATATGACACCTAGTTCATGTTATCAAAACGCATTAGCGCATTGGTCCAACACTTGGTATTGGTTTCGATTTGTATGTTGGGTGTTTAAAACTATGGCATAACTTTGATTGCACGCGTTGGTGTATACACTTACCATTGATTTCATTGGTCGGGGAAGTGACATAATTGTTAAAACTATACAATAGTGGGTTGAACAGCTATAAGCATCGGCGGTTGTACCGTTAGCAATGACTATTTTGCATGGCAGAAATAGCTCCACCACCTTCGCACGATGTCATTAATGCCTATCCCTTATCCTTGTTTCACCTTTGTTAGCTCGGGTAACCCTTCGTGCACTCTGCTCCTGTGTATGCTATGATTCAAACCCTGGCTCGTTCACCGTGTGCTCGGCTCCATGGCACCGGTGGTGCGAATTGAGTCAAACGGTAGCCAAGCCTTGCTACTATTCGACAATGCCCGAAAAGACTTAGAGGCTAGCGGTTGGCTCACCTTTGTACAACGATTCGAGGGTTTTAATCTATTTGTTGCACAACAGTTCGCCCTGACTTTTGATGGCTGTAGAGACAAGGTCGGTGACATTCAGTTGGAGATCAATGAGGAGTTCATTAGCTCTGCCACCGGGTTAGTAGCCATGGGCCAGCGTTGGTTTAAAAATTCAAAAGTGGAAGAGGTGCCATGGCCACTACTGTTCGTCTCGCGAAAGGTCACATCCTGTGACAGAGGTATGCCGATATCCACGCTTAAACCAAGATGGCATGATCTTTTGATGGTGGTTAAACAATTCGTGACCTGTGAGGGTCGATATGGACTCGTTTTTCTCTACCACCTTCGTTTGTTAATGAATTTTATGGGTTACCCATTGAATATTCCCTTTAGCTTCCAGCGTAGCCTATACAAAATGTCAAAAAGGTTTAAAAGAGAAAAGGCCTATAGTAGCCTGTTCCACCATGGCCTAATCAGACTCATCGTTGTTCATCACTTAAGTCTCCACGGTGATAGTTGGCGAGCTTTTATCTCTCGAAATGGTTTTGATGATACAGACCTTGTCCAGATTAACAAGCCTGTGATTAATGAAGCTAAGGTCAGGCCACCCGTGCCCTTCCATGTCCTACTGCCTTCTCCTAAACCCACGGTCGATCCTGATATTGAATTACCCGACATTATAACTGAGAAGGCTGAGGCTATAAAAAATCCTGTGAGAAAAAAGGTTAGAGGTAACTCTATTGTTGATGGCAAAGGTAAAAAGAATGCTCGGCTTATATTGAGAATGGCTAGGAATAAGCCTAAACCTAGTGTTGAGCAGAAGCCCATAGTCCTCAGTGAAGACTCGGACTCTGACATAGAATGCTTCCTAGCTAGTGAGTACCCTTACTCACAGGGTCTGTGCTCAGAGCCACCTTACGATTTCATTTCCAATCTACCCCCTTGCCTAAGAAACAATCCTAGCTACCCTGGGATCAAACTACCTAACGAAACCCTCGGCAATTTAACCAAACCCTCACCTGCTTTTTCGAAGCCCGGACAATTGTCATGTGATCAATGTGATGTGTGGTTGGAATGATACTATATAGACGTTCCCTTACTTCAATCGAAAATCAAGTCGCTGGAAAACCAAGTTGCAGTGTTGACCAGCCAAAGGGACAAACTTCAAGCAAATGATAGGAAGTAGAGAACTACTGGTTCCATCATTTTTCGGAATGTTGAGTCGGATACAACCGTTGTCAACTCCAAAATGTCATGATCAAGCCATCTGCTCATCATCCAGGTATGAATTTAGATATCATTTTTGTTTTGTGAATTCCTCGGATTAATATAATGATGTGAGTTTGGTTTTCAAATAGCTCTGTCTATCATTTGAAATGGCTCTGTAATAATGTTGTTCATCCTGTACATTGTTTTCACTTTGCTAAAAATAAATGAAGTTTCGATTTGGATACACGATTTTCTCATGCCCAGTTTAGCCACTGATAGGTTTTCATCGGATTTGATTCGTTTGTATGTTGAGTTAACGAAATCGATGGTTTGTTTTCGCTTGGATTTGGTTGGTATCTAATCTGAACAGGAGGTTTTCATGCTAAATTCAGAGCACGATCATTTTTTATTTGGTATCATTTCGTTATGGTTAGATTATATCAGCTCTAATTTAATTTGTATGTTGTGATTTTGGAACGACTTCATGAGCTTGAACTGATATAATATTCTAAATCGGGAATACAACTCTGATTGACTCTAATTTGGAAAGAATGACTCTGTTTTTTATGAAAACAATATTCTCATTTAAGCCTGTGAAAATGATATTTACGCCCGAATCATGGAACGGTTTTGATTCACAACGACTATGTTAAACCCTAGCTGTTCGATTCGCTTGATTGGATTGTTGTGTATCTTCAGTTAGTATGATCGATTTTATGAGTTGTATTCGTATCAAAAATAGACTTGATTGCATCTCTATTAATTTTAATTTTCAAACGAGTTTGTTAACTCAGATCGACTTATGTTATTTCTGTCAAATTTGTATGAGGAAATTCAAGTAATAGTCGTTTCAAAATGAATTCAAGAAATGATTTCGTGAATGATTTTGTCTGCCCCAATTTGCAATAACAAACGATCGGAAAACTCTTACGAACCCTATTATCAACTGATTGATCCTATTATGATTTCATTTGAGTCGATTTACACACCAGTTTTGATTTAATTCGCTCATGGCATGGATCGTTTGTTATGTCAATACAGTTATGTCGATTTGAAAATGATCTTGTTTGGATTCGATCGTGTTTCCTGTTGATGAGGCAGCATAACAAGTGCCTATGATTTGTTTTAATTGTATCGATTTCAATTTGATATGAAACGATTTCATTACTGTTCATTACGATTCTGTTCACCTGACTTTGTGGCAACAAACGAAACAGAGTATATGCATCTCTGTAGTCATTTGATTTTAGTTTTGTTTTGATCTCGAATTAGTATAACAATATCGATTTGAATGATTCGTTTGTCTTTCAAATAGTTATTAGATACTTGTTATTAGTTGAATTTAATTCTTTAAAATATTTGAATTGATTTTTATGCTGATTCTGTGTCTGATTTAGACCAGCTACAGAATCAGAAGATTCTATAGCTAGTTTATAGAATTAGATTTTTTTTATTTTATCAATAAAATACTTTTCTAACTTGTCCATTTTTAACCCTTTTCAAGTACATCCGAATTGCATTGGGCATGCTGGACAGTCTAGGAGATATTTGTGTGATTTAGTTTTTATTTTAGGTTCCTAGTTTAGTCAGACTTGGGATATCTTCCCAGATTTTATGTAAACAGTTTTGATAACTTCTACAGGGATGTTTTACCCTGTAGAAGGTCTTTAAATACTTATTATTTTTGTAATAAGGGGCATCCTCACTTGTGGGAGAACCAGGCTATGGATTTCTAATACAAACTGAGACAGGAATTGATGTTTTGCTACAGCTTTCGCTTTCATAATATCAATCTTTTGTTTTGAGTTTATGCATGTCGTTTGCAGTTGATTATAGACTACTTTAGCTATCGTAATCTATGGCAGAATGATATGATTTAATTAATGTGTTATCCATATCTGATTTCTTTCATTACTTAAAAATTACAGCAATTACTTTGTTTCAGTTAATGAATCACAGATTTCTCTTCTTCATCAATTGAATCATTTTTGTATAAGTCTTTGCATGCAGGTTTATCTAACTGTGAAGATTTATAAATCATAAGATTGTTGTAAGTCGTATGTCTTGTTTGCCCTGTAATTATATTGAAGAGCACAGCAGCTTCCCGTTTACGAGAAGCTAGTGGATAATTCGGTGCGGGTTTCCTCCCTCCGATCAGCTAAGACAATCATCATACATAGGACAAATCTGGAGCATTTTTTCGAGGTCAGTTTGTTATTTATTTAATAGTTAATTTTTTAGTATAATATTAGTAGTTTAGTTAGATATATGTTTAGTTAGATTTGTAGTTAGAATTAGTATATTAGTTGTTTAGTTTAGTTAGTTTTGTTTTATTTCTTGTTCATAAAATTATAAAATCAACAAAAATATCTCTCTCTGTCGTAGGGCAGAATATTAATGAGTTTTTTCAGGTTTTATTTAAATATGTAAATTGTTAATATTGTATATTTTTTGAATAAGATTTATTTTTGTTAGTAGTTAGATAGTTAATTAGTTAGAGTTAGTATAGTATTAGTTAGTATATTGTATATATAGAATAGTTAGATTAGTTTAGTTTGTTTTAATAGTTAGTTTTAGTTAGATCAGTGTATTAGTTTGTTTAATAGTTAGTTTTAGTTATAGATTAGTTAGTTTAGAGTAGTTTTCTTTTGTTTTCTTAGGACCTTAGATCAGCTAACGGAGCCGGTAAACCCGTCAGGGTGGTTCATCCCAAATGGCTTGGGTTATTAGACAACCCCGGACTGGTTCCACTCTCTCAGTTGACGGATGGTCAATTTCGCCCGTCAACACACCAAGATAATAAATATACCATAACCACAATGGTTATACTCACTTATTTTAAAATTTGGCTCACCATGAAGGAATCAAACATCTTGTAACATTTTCCTCGCATGCTTTACGCCATACAATGATTCCTGAGTTTGCAAACAAATCTTCTATTGTGATTCTAAACTAACCTTTCTGGTTGTTCCAGATACATCCCCTTATCCAAAAAACTCCACGTAAAACAATTTTAACATCTAGTTGTACTAACACAACTAATGATAACACAACATGAATAGAAACAATCTTTTAACAACTGGTGAGAGACTTTCATGGAAATCAATACCTTCCAAATACCCTTCTGCTACCAATCATGCTTTGGACCTTTCACCTTTTACTATGTTTGATTTTATAAAAGGATATTCATCAAACATTGCATCTTTGTCCATGATGATTATGTCGATAGTAGGATCCCACAGTATGCACCCCTTAACATCATCACTGATCTAGATTTGGTTTTCTATTCAATAAGGAAATAAGCGGAAATTGTAAAATGCAGCGGAAAACAAGCTTGCTAGAATGTGTTAGAAAAATAGGACCGCGGAGCAATAAAATAAAACAAATGCAGAAACAAAACATAGAAGATACACAATACAAGAGAGACACATATTTACGTGGTTCACCTAGTGTGGGCTACGTCCACCAGAGAAATTGTCGGGTCCTTTCTTTATTATTATCCAGTAAATGAAGGGATACAACCTACAACAAAACCCATTGTAACTTTCTCTTCTTTCTCTCACAGTCTCCTCTCTCATAATACAATACTCGCCAACATACATAACCACAATACATTTCTCTCATAAAAGAGGGTTTCCTTCTAGCGCAAAAAACCCTAACATAATCTCTATCATTAGATCTGCGACCTTATAATGAACGGTCCAGATTTACAATGAAATTACAATATACTTTTACAAGGCAATTTTTTCTTCGGGGGCTTTGTCCCTGAACCCTCGCTGGGGGCCCACTTGGCCCCAAACCCCCTAGCTGGGGGGATAGCCCCTCAGAACCCCGCAGAGGGGGTACCCCCCCCTCTACACTCCCCTGCGTGGAAGAGTGTACATACTTATGGGGTGTAAATACTTCATGGGGTATAAACACGGCTGAAAGTAAAAGACCTCTAAATCAGGAAGATAATCAGGCTCCACAACCAACAATCTCCCACTTGGAGACTGATCTCAACAACTCCACCGCTGTTGTATATGCTGGACTTTGAACCTTCTTGGACCTGGCAAATTTCTCATCTTCATCTTCATTCTTGAAGACCAACTAAAACTGAGCAGGAACTCAGTTTCTCCCTGGTTACTCCCTTTGTTAACATGTCTGCAGGATTATGGCTAGTGTGTATCTTTCCTAGCTTCAATTGTCCATCTTCCAAGGTGGATCGTATGAAGTGGCACCTCAACTGTATATGCTTAGTCTTCGAATGGAAGGCTGAGTTCTTTGCAAGGTGAATGGCACTCTAACTGTCATAGTACAACCTGTTGTTCTCTTGCTTCTTTCCCAATTCCTCCATAAACCTTTGTAACCGAATCATCTCTTTACTAGCCTATGTAGCAGCAACATACTCTGCCTCTGTTGTTGAAAGTGCAACAACCTTTTGCAGTTTTGAAATCCAACTTACTGTTGTTCCACCTATAGTAAAAACATACCCTGTGGTGCTCCTCCTGCTGT
>ML827947.1:28614-44948 GCA_009831015.1 Picea engelmannii
TTTCTTGTGGTGTTCATGGAACTGTCTTCTCTCTACGAATCCCATGGTATGAACAGTAATCATCAAACTCCTTGCTGCAGTATTCACCTCCATTATCTGATTTGAGACACTTCAAACTTTTTCCTATCTCATTCTCAACTAAATCTTTCCATTTCTTAAAAGTATCAAAAACATCAAATTTTTGTCGAATGCAATAAACCCAAGTTTTTCTAGTTGCATCATCAATAAAAATAACATAATAATGAGAGCCACCAAGAGATGATACCTGAGCTAGTCCCCATACATATGTATGCACAAGCTCTAATCTTTCATTCCTCTTTTCTTTTCCGACTCTGAGAAATCTGACTCTCTTTTGTTTTCCATAAACACAATTCTCACAAAAGTCCAAATCAATTTGTTTAAGATCTGGCAGCAAATTTGTTTAAGATCTGGACATCTTCATATTAAATAATCTCTTCATTAGAAATACCTTATTGGACGCCGAGGGTTTTTCATACAATTTGGCCAACGCGTCCATCAAACCCTTCGTTGTCTTTTCTTTCGAAATATTAAAATCCACCAACGCTGCCAGGCTCAGCCGTATCGTTCCTAGAGCCTTTATGTCAAGAATCTCCCACTCTTCGTCCTTCATGGCTGTCGGATTCTTTGCTACTTCGCTCAATGGTAGGAATAGATCCTTCTAATATAAATAGTCTTCCATCTGCATCTTCCATAACTGGTAGTTTTGGCCGTTAAATTTCTCGACCCTAAACTTTCCATCTTCCGGCATTGCTCCCACTTGAACCAGGAACCCTCTTTTCCTGCGAGTTACCTTGCACTATGATAACAGTTGTTAGAAAAACAGGACCGCGAAGCAATAAAATAAAACAAATGCGAAAAAAAAACATAGAAGATACACAATACAAGAGAGACACATATTTACGTGGTTCACCCAGTGTGGGCTACGTCCACCAGAGAAGTTGCCAAGTCCTTTCTTTATTATTATCCAGCAAATGAAGGGATACAACCTACAGCAAAACCCGCTGTAACTTTCTCTTCTTTCTCTCACAGTATCCTCTCTCAGAATACAATACTCGCCAACATACATAGCCGCAATACATTTCCCTCATAAAAGAGGGTTTCCTTCTAGGGAAAAAACCCTAACATAATCTCTATCGTTATATCTGCGACCTTATAATGAACGGTCCAAATTTACAATGAAATTACAATATACTTTTACAAGGCAATTTTTGCTTCGGGGGCTTCACCCCCGAACCCCCATTGAGGGACATTGCCCCGAACCCCCGCTGGGGACCCACTTGCCCCCAGACCCCCCAGCCGGGGGGATAGCCCCCCCGAACCCTGCAGAGGGGGTACCCCCCCTTTGCACTCCCTCGCGTGGAAGAGTGTACATACTTCTGGGGTGTAAATACTTCATCGGGTATAAACACGGCTGAAATTAAAAGACCTCTAAATTAGGAAGATAATCAGGCTCCACAACTAACAGAATGGTGGCGACTTATCTCTCAGAAGAGATGTGATGACTACATTCATTCTCAATAAGACGACTACAATGAGGCTCTGAAGGCCTTTTTACAATAAATAGGAATGTCAAAAACCCTAGAAATCCAAAAACCTAACCCTAGGAGACGAAGCACCAAAAGTCCTGTCCACCCCATTTGGGTAAGTTAGTGCATCAACTTCCCTGGGTCGTAACTTTTGCATACGATCTTTGTTTTAGGTGCACGTTAGCCCATTGGAAATGTCTAACCGACAAGACGGATTTTCGAATGGCCCGGGTCAATTCCTCTTACAGTCACCTGGGCCCCAAATCCCCATAAACATCGTTTAGGGCCTCAAAACAACCCTGGAAGTTTGGAACCCGAAAAACTATCGAAAAAATGCAAAGGTGGAAAACAGTTTTTCGAGCCAGTGGAATAGGTGGGTCACCACCAATATCCACCTAGATCAATCCTCCCTCCTTAGGAAGCAATGGTCTCCATTGCGTTGAGTTACCCCATTAGAGGAGGAAATTTCTGCTGAACTTGGCCCCGTGTGAGCCACTTTCCTGGTGCAGGAGCTGCCCTGCTTTGATGACTCGATAAAGTTGGATCCTTTGTTGTCGAGTGCCCTTGATATGTGTGTCCACGATATGATCATTGGATGCCCATTGCATGTAGTCAGGGTTGAGCTCCGTTGGTTTCAACTACTCTTCTATCTCTGAGGTCCAATAATGGTGGGAAATATGGTCGAAGGAGAGCCACGTTGACGACTGGGTGTAGGCCAAGGAAAGGGGAAATGTTGAGATCAAAATCATTGTCACCCACAGCCTTGGTGATGGTGTACAACCCATAATGGAATGGGTAGAGCTTCTGATGGGGCCCTGTAAGGCGTTATTTCTGCAAGTGCAACCAAACTTTATTGCCCGCCTGAAACATATGTGGCACATGATGTTGATCATGGCATTGCTTATACTTGGCATTAGACTTCTATAGAATATCCTGAACCTATTAGCGGATGTGATGGATCCACTCAATGAACCAGGTGGCTTTGTCAGCTTTTGGTGGAGCATGGGACGAGTCGGCTGAGATGGTCGCCAGGGGTAGTGCAACATCCATGGGGCCCAATGGTTGGAATCCCAACCCCACCTAAAAGGGGTTGTGGCCAGTCGAGCTATGCAGAGCTCGGTTGTAGCTATGTTGGACATAGGGAATACTCTCATCCCATGTGCAGGGGTGTTTTGAATTGTACATGCATCGGATATGTACGATCATCCAATTGACGACCTCAGTTTCGCCATCTATTTGGGGGTGGAAGGCAATGGATTTGGTGAGCTTGGTATCCAGCAGTGACCAGAGGCTCGACCAGAATGTGTTGAGGAACCGACTGTCATGGCCTGAGATAATGGTTTGTGGGATCCAAAATTGTACCCATACTCTCTCAAAGAAGAGCTTGGCAGTGGCTTCTGTTGTGATGTTCTTCTTGTAGGCGACTATAATTGCCATATTGGAAAAGCGATCAACAACCACAAAAACACAGTCATTTCCCCTCTTGGTGGATGGGAGGCCCGACATGTAGTCCATTGAGATGGATTCCCATGACCTATTAGGAGTAGGCAGAGGGGTGTACAAGCCCTGTTTCTTAGTGGTCGATTTGGAAATAGCGTAGGCGGTCAATACCTGATATACTTGCCGACATCATGTCGAAGTTTCGGCCAGTAGAAATGTTTCTGCAGCACTGCCACTGTATTTTCAATGCTGAAGTGTCCTGCTACTTGACTATAGTGATCTTCCCTAATCAACTTCGCTTTCTCACTCGATGGAACACAATGATGACCTAGACGACACAATATCCCGTCCTGAAGATGGAAATTAGTGACCACTGAGTTGGTGCCCAACATTTGGTAGGTGGTGGAGAAGTCAGGGTCTGTCTCATAGAGGTGGAGCCATCTGGAGGTCTCGTGGCCACAAGAGTCTAACACCGTGGTGAGTGTCGTGGCCGGAGGTCGGCTGAGGGAATAAACAACTCGATTGGTACTTCCTGTTTTATACTTGATGTTGAGGTGGAATTGTTGTAAGTATGTGAGCCACTTATGATGGCAGTCATTTTGCAATTTTCCTTGGGTATGCATGAATTGTAGTGGGTTGTTATTAGTGTGGATAATTGTCTCCTTCCAAAGAATGTAATGTCTCCACTGGAGGCAAGCTTGCACAATGGAGTACATTTCTTTGTCGTAAGTAGGGTACTTACAGACAACATTTGATAGTGTCTCACTATGATATGCCACAGCGTGGTCATGTTGAGTGAGAACGACACTCACATCATAGTCTAAAGCATCTGTCTCGATCTCAAAGGTATGTTGCAGGTTTGGTAATGAAAGTACTAGGGATGAGCATAAACACTTCTTCAAGTCATCGAATGATTGTTTTTGGGATAGGCCCCACACAAATTTTTCCTTTCCACCACCCTTGGTTACTTGGTTGAGGGCTCATGTGATATGAGAGAATCCCAACCCGAACCTGCGATAGAAACTGGCTAGGCCCAAGAAGCTCTGAAGTTTAGTGAGTGTGGTTGGGTCTAGCCAGTCACGGATGACCTGGATCTTGGCTAGATCCACATGCACACCATGTTGATCAATGATGTAGCCTAAGTAATGGACCCTATCCATGCTGAAGGAGCATTTTTCCAAGTTTGCATATAGTTTGTGTTGTCGCAGAGTGTGCAGAACCTGTTGAATATGCTGCAAGTGTTCCACCCAAGTCTTGTTGTAGATGAGGATGTCATCCAGATACACCACTACAAAAGTATTGGTGAAATGTCGTAGGATATTGTCCATCATCCTCATAAATGTTGTTGGGGCGTTTGTCAAACCAAAGAGCATGAACAGCCATTCAAAAATACCTTCTTTTGACTTTCAGGTGGTATTCCATACATCTGTCTATTCTATTGGGACCTGGTGGTAGCTAGACTTCGGATCAATCTTACTGAAGTATTTGGCCCCCGTGATTTGATCAAGGAGGTCATAGATTTGGGGAATCGAGTACCAGTTTCATACTGTGATTTTATTCAGGGACCAGTAATCAATGTAGAGTCGCCAGGTCCCGTCTTTCTTCTGTACCAACACAGTTGGGCTCCCACAAGGCGATAAGCTGGGACGGATATGCCCCTTTTGGAGAAGTTCTTGGATCTACCTCTTAATCTCCTCATTTTCTAAGAGAGAGCGGCAGTAGACTGGCCCACTAGGTAGCGGTGTGCTTGGGCTTAGATCGATGGGATGCTTAACCTGGTAGTGCAGAGGTACCCTGGTAGGAGAGGATACGATATCTGAGTATTCTTCCACAACCTTATCCACTTGCTTCTGTTGTGTGGAGAGATTGGTCGCAGAGGCCCTAGATGTGGCTACAATATTTCACTCACTCTGAGAGCGAATCACGAAGAAGAAAAATTTCCTGGTCTGAGAGATGACCTTCCTGCATTACTTGGCAAAGATCAAGGAAATAACACTAGGAGGGATTGTCTCAGGTATCCTATATAATTTCCTATTCAAAGTAATAATAACACTATGAGGCCTAGAATCATATACAACATGGAATTTCCATAAATAAGGTTGGCCCAAAAGAACATTACAAACTTTGAGAGGGTAAACATCACACAATACCTCGTCTTTGAAAGGCTTGATGTCGTACGACAATCGACACTGTTTGTTGACGTGGAGATCGCTTCCTTAGCAGAGCCATCCAATGGTGTAGTTTTGTGGGTGTGGCGTTGTCGGCAGAGCCAGGCACTTGATGACCTCTGCTAAGATGAGGTTCTTATGGATTCCTCTATCAACGATGAAGTGTAGTGGGGTTCCTTTTACCCACTTCTGTGAATGGAAGAGGTGCTCACCTTCTTTTGGCTCGTCTGGTTCACCAGGCTAGAGCTTGGTGGTAGCAATGGTGGCACTGGGTTCTGCATCAATGATCTGTCTTCCCCTTTCTGGTTCTGACTTAGAGTCAAAACCCGCATCTGATTTAGAGGATTTCACTTCGGCCACTAGCGACTGCTTTGAGAGGCAATAAAAAATGTTATTCCAAGGGCTCTTATGGAAGTCGCACCACTTCCTGGTATCTTTCTTTGTCTTTCCGGTGTCCTTATTTGCTTACGGCTTGGACTAGTTGTCTTGATACTATCCATCTTTGCTCTATCCTTTGTTCTGTGGCTTGGGGCCACCCTTTCCTGGGTTTTGCTGTGAGGGGTTCCCAGGCCCAAATTGTCACGTCTTTTGTTTGAGCTTTTGCTGGATTTTGACGGCATATCAGTAGGCTGTGCCCAAGGATGAGATGTCCAGAAATTCCATTTCAATCTGGATGTATCTATGTAGAGAACCGCTATACTTGAGAACTAGATGTCTCTTTAAATATTTGATACCTAGCTTGGTGCGCAAGGTATGGAAGATATTTGTGAACTCTGGCACTACTTGGTCTCTTTCTTTCCGCAGTGCGGTCCATTTGGTATACAAGTTGTCATAAATTTCGACAGGGTAGTATTGTTTCTTAATAGCATCCCTAAAGGATTCCTAGGTTGCCGCGACTGTAAATAATGAGGGTTCCTCTGTTTCCTTTTGCTCACAGAAAGTTTCCCACCAATCTTTGACAACGAGGAATGGTTTTAAGGAGCGCAAAAGTAATCTTTTCTCTATTCGAAAAGTTATGGACAGAAAAATACCCTTCTAGTAGATTCAACCACTTGTATACAACATCTGCGTCTATATGACCTTCAAAGATAGGAATATCGAAGTTGATTTGTACCTTGAAGGGGGCGGTGCCTCCACTCGAGGAAGATGTGTCTCATGTTGGTAGCCACCGAAGGATTTGCGCGAACTATCCATCATCTCATTCCTTTGTTGCATGAGGGCTTCCTCAAGCAAAATTTTGAAAGGATCTCATGTCCCATCATATTTCTTTTATCCTTCCATGAGAGGTCGCTTGGGTGTGCGAGATCTTTTTTCCTCAAGAGAAACAAGCTCGAGACCCAATACTTTGTACCCTAACCTCGTTGGGGACATGCATTAAGATGACAAGGAGTAGACCACTCTGATACAACTGATCCATATTTTATGAGAAGAATGAAATGAATACAGATTATTAAAAGATGTTTAACAAAAAATAACAAAGATACAGTAAAATTGGTTTTCTATTCAATAAGGAAATAAGCTGAAACTGTAAAATGCAGCAGAAAACAAGCTTGCTAGAATGGTGGTGGCTTATCTCTGAGAAGAGATGTGACGATTGCGCTCATTTGCAAGAAGATGATTACAATGAGGATCTAAAGGCCTTTTTACAATAAACAAGAATGTCAAAAACCCTAGAAATCCAAAAAACTAACCCTAGGAGATGAAGCGCCAAAAGTCATGTGAGCCCCGTTTGGGTAAGTTAGTACATCAACTTCCCGGGGTCGTAACTTTTGCATACGATCTCTGTTTTATGTTCACAATAGCCCGTTGGAAAGGTCTAATCGAGAAGAGAGATTTTAGAATGGCCCAGGTCAATGCCTTAAACAGTCACTTGGGCCCCAAATCCCCAAAAAAATGCCGTTTAGAGCCTCAAAATGGCCCCGGAAGTTTGGAACCCGAAAAACTACCGAAGAACTGCAAAGGTGGAAAATTATTTTTCGAGTCAGTGGAATAGGTGGGTGGCCACGGATATCAACCTAAATCAATCACCATATCAAATATCTACCTGTTTGATCTAGGTCCTACTTAGAGTGCTGATAAAAAACATAAGCATCACAACTAAATAATTTCACATTTGAGTAATTACCAGATGACATGTTCATACCTCTTCTCGAATCTTCCTATCTTTTGCAACTGATGGTGACTGAGTTACCAGATAGCTCAACCACTTTTGTCCACAACTATAGCTGCAACTTAGCATTACTAAACATGCCTATTCGATCCTAGCTTCCTTCCAATACTTTCCAAGTTCCATGGATATGAACCTACCTTCATCATATATTCTCAAACACTTGATTGACCTGCCAACACATCAGCCTTTCTACAGACCCACCTTTCTAACATGGACACACTGCTCCACCTCAAACTTTGCATTCGAACAACTTTGACCAAATCTGGCCAAAACAACCCAAGTGAACCTTTGTCATTCACCTCCAAGGACTTTACACTAGAGTCTCAATGCTCCACCTTAACACGGACATTCCCTTGACCAAATTTGACCAAGCTGGCCAAGTAAGCCTTTATCGCTTACCTCCAGACCCATTTACAATGGAGTTCACCAAGCCTTTTATAGACTTCATTACATGCAATCCATGGACACAATACCACAGGCTACCCAAAAAACATGGACCCGAAAAACCACATGCTTTGACCTAAAAACCAGATTTAACTCATTAACTCTTTCACCGAGTCAAGTTTAACCCAACATACATGCCCCCCCCACATATTCAATCTACCTAAATCTACATATAGACTTTTCATAGGTGACCTGGTAAACCAGGGGTATGCATGTCTATCCAGGTCTTACATTCATATGCTCATTTACATGCAATCAATTATTGTTACAATTCCAAAGTAAATATATATATATATATATATATATATATATATATATTCCCACGGTGACTCAACCATCACCGCCCTGCACCTTCTATGTGAACACAGGTGGTGAGACAAAATAGATAGAAAAAATTCATCAACCATACCTGTAGTTGAATTTTCTTCTTTTGTGGAGTCCTCTTTGGATGCTTCTTGTCTTTTCCAACAATCCTTCTTGAGATGCCTAGATTTTCCACAGAACCAACATTTTCCCTTACCCTTACTATATTTTGACTTAAACCTAGTTGTACCTTTTTTATCTTTCCCTCCTTCTATAGATTGACCTATGACCACCGTTGCTTCTGTTGTTGAGGTTTCCTTACTGGATCTTTTCCTCATCTCCTCAAACAACAAAGCTCCCACAATAGTGTCATAATCAATGTCATCTGTTGAGATGAACCACATAGATGTGACCAAGTGATCCCAAGACTCAGGAAACGAACACAATAGCGTAATCGCCTTGTCCTCATCTTCGTATGTTATGTCCATACTAGATAATTGACAAATCAAAGTATTTAAAACATTCAAGTGATTAACAATTTGTGTTCATCTTCCAGACACAAACGAATGGTACTGAGGACTCTTGCATCCAGATATTCCCAGTCTTCGTCTGTCATGCTTGTTGGTTTATTTATCTTTCAAGCCAACGCCTTTTGGAATCCTTGTTGCATAAGCAAATCCTGCATCTTGAGCTTCCACAGCGCAAAGTGGATCTTGCCACTAAATTTCTCCACCTCAAACTTAAAACTCTGCACTTTTGCCATGAACAGAAAATTCCAAAACCACTTCTTATAAAACCAAGCCTTAATATAGAGGAATTTTCTTACTCAAAGTTGAACCTCAAACCTCAAAAAAATCTTAGTTAAAAGATTCTAAAGAAAATATTTTGTACGTCAAAACCTTTTACCAAATCATAAGGGGTCCACCTCTTACCTTGTAATAAAAAAGGGTGATACTCTTCAAATAATTCCACCCACTCAAAAAAAGAAACGATCCTCCATAAAATATTATAACATACTCCATCCATTAATTTACCATGGCCATCCTCTTACCAAAGCGGTCCTCTTATTATCCATGCATAAAAAAAACGTCCACTTTCATAATACCTTGAGTTTTGTGCATGCATGCAGCACACAAATTGATCTCTTGTAGTGCTTAGATCGATTCTTCCATGTGAAGGTTCAGTAAGAGGTCACTCTCACACACCATATTTCGTCTAATGGCTTTCTTGAACTTATGCAGATCTGTTCGGCTTGGCTCACCTTCTTTGATACCACTTGTTGGGTAGCAGAAGAAAAATAGAGCAACTACAAAGCATAAAACCGAGAACAACAAATCAAACACAACAACGATCACACAATTGACACAGTGATTTATGTGGAAACCCAATGTGGGAAAAAAACACTAGGCAATGATAGTCGATATTCTTATTATTCAAGGGAGAATTGCAATAGCCAGCACAGACATACAACCATCCTCTCCTCACAGACACACTATACTCCACAGTGTTGTGTCTTTCTCACACACTCTACTACACATTGCTCATTGCTCACTTCACCTCTATGGGTATGCTCGTATATATAACATCTCTCAAACAACGAGACTAACTGATTATAATTAGATCCACCAGTTACACAATTGGTTCACAAAAGAGTGCATGCATGCACATTCTAAATATAGTTGCATGCATTTTCATGTTGGGAAATTAGTTGGCATGTTTCCAACAACTCTAACTTCCAACATAGTTCCAACCATCTTTAAGACAAATTTACCCAAAAAAACTAGATAATTTAAATACTATTTATTTATCTCACCCTAAAAACGTCATCCTAGCTTCTACTCCTAGACCCACGAGTGGCCTTCGACTCTTCTTCATGGGACAGACATGTAGGATTTCAGATCCTAAAAGTCTTATCCTCTCAATTATTGCCTATTCAAAATTCAAACATAGTGTTTTCAAAGATTTAAAGATGAAGATGTTTTCTTATGATTATAAAAAAATCACACACTATTAAGAGGTTAACCTATTTTTAAATCATTAAAATATATATTTAATTTGTTTTTATACTTTTATTTAAAAATTAAATAATGTATATCTAATCGGTTTAAAAACTAGTAGAAATTAAATACATTTATGCTATTAATATTTAATAAAAATTAAACACATTTATGTTATAAAAATATTATTAATCTATACTTAAAAAAACATTAAAATAATAACATCCACTATTCTTTAAAAAAAAATAACAAATTCAAAATAAAAATACTCGTTACTAGAGATTATTTTTTCTTTAAATAGTTAACATAAAATAGTTAAATAGATAATAGTTTTTTAAGATTTTCTATTGCTAATATTCAAAGTTCAAAGAGATTTGCTATTGATTATTAAAGTCTTGCCCGCGTGAATGGTTCCATTCAAAATTCAAAGAGCGTTTTCATATTTAGAACTTCGAGCTTGGTGAGACCGATGGAGCTTGCTGCCCACATTTCAAAAACCGTTTCGATATTGAGAGAATCTCGTGCCCTCTCCCTTGCACCGCGTGAATGATAGTTGAATATTTACTAATCAAAAGTTAGTCTTGATGCATTTTGATTAATGAGAGTGAGAGAAGTTAGTTTTCATGGTTTATAATTGATGCATTTTGATTAATGAGAGTGAGAGAAGTTAGTGCCCATTTACTATGAGACAATTGAGGTGAGGTGATATGTTGCATGAACATTGACTGAATGATTGTTAAGTATTAAATTTATTATTTAAAAGTTTTGTCTCTCAATTATTTCCTATTCAAAAGTTAAACATTGGTTACTTACAATTTTTGGTGTAGAGTATGGGGCACTCAAATCAACCTATTTCTGATGAGTCTTTCCACACATTTTTATCGTTTTCTGAAAAATCGATGATTTAGGTCATCTTAAAATTGGTCAAATCCATAGAGGCAAATTTTCCATCATATAGATAGAACTCTGATTTCCAACATAGTTCCAACTAAATTTAAGACCAAATTTACCCTAAAAAAATTTAATATTTGATATTATTTATCCCAAGCTAAAAGTCTTATCCTCTCAATTATGGCCTCAACTATAGTCTCTTCAAAATTCAAACATAGTGTTTTCAAAGACTTAAAAATGGTAAAGTTTTCTTCTAATTATAAAAAAAAAAATTTCTTTTTATAATAATAATCTATTTTTAAAGTCACAGCTAGACACCAAATCGGTGTATGAGACCTTGACCTCTTAGGAGGAAACACATGTTCTTAACCATTAAAGAATTGGGGAGTTGGAGCTTCCTTCAGGTTGTAGCCTGAGAAACTAGGGGGTTGGAGCCTCCTTCCAATTGCAGCTGGAAAACAAAGGAAATTGGTGCTTCCAATGAATGTAATTCTTCAAGACATATAAGAAAAGCATTTTGTGGTTTTCTCCCGCTTTGGGTTTCCATGTAAAACATTGGTGTACTGTGTATGTGTATGATTGTTCATTTGTTCATTGCTCATTATTGAATGATAATTCTACATTGACATAACACTTGGATTATTTGGTTAAAAATGATTAAATTGCTCTATTACTGATTGACCCCCCCTCTCATTAATCCAACAAACTCTAATCCAGAGGATGTTATAAAACCTAGAAAGGTTTTTCCCCTAAGAAACGTTCTGAGCATGTTCACCTTTCAAATAGAATTATATCATCGTGAATTGCTTTAAGGTCTATTTATGCTCCCTGTGTAGATTCTGTATTTGATAGTAATAAGTGTGTCTATAACTCATGTGCTAAGATTGATATAAAGCTTCAATGAACGTGTGGTTATTCCAGATGTTGAGTAAGCTAATCACGTATTGTACTCATAGAAATCTTAGATATACAACATTATCGAAGTTATATTATAATTGTTTTATAAATATTATTTAATTTTTTTATCCAATTATGAATTTATTCAAAACTTTGAAAAGAAATTCTGATGTTTAATTTTATGCATAACTAAAAATAAATTTGATAAATTTGATATACACATATTATGTAATAGAAAATAAATTTAACACACATATTATGCAATAGAAAATAAATTTAATATATAACCCTCATATTAAATTTAAATTTATTTTATTATACATAACCCTCATATTAGGGAGCTATACCCATTTAATATATAACCCTTATAATAAATTTAAATTTAACACACATATTATGCAATAGAAAATAATTTAATATATTTAAATTTAATAAATTTAATATATTATGCAATAGAAAATTGTGTTGATTTTATATAAATATATATTTAGTTTATTATTTTGAAAACTCTACCATCGATAATTTGTTGGGGCATTTGGCTAGTAAGAAATTCAAAAAATTTCAGGAATCAAAATATCTCAGAGGAATCATTAGAAACCCAAGTTTTAGTTGTCTTGGATCACTACCCTCGAGAAAAGGAAAGTCAGAAAAAAAGAGCAACGAGAACAGAAAAAGTGGGAAGTCACAAGCCATGGGTCTTTTTCGATGGAGCATCCCAAAATAGAAATCAATTATGTGGAGGGGGGTGCGATTCTACACATTTCTAACAACTTGAGGTTCAAGATCAAAATGTGCTTTGGCTCAGGATCCAATAATTTTGCAGAACTTATGGCCTTGAAACCGCTTCTACTCTTTGTCAAAGAAAAACTAGTCACTTCTCTTCAGATATTTGGGGATTCCCAATTAGTAGTCAGATGGGTACAAAACCATGCCAGATGTCAAAATATTATGTTGAGACCCATTCTCGAGGAAGTGAAAATCATTTTAAACACTTTTGATGATTTTGAAATTCACCTTGTTTATAGGGAAAGGAATGAAGAAGTGGATCAACTATCCAAAGAAGGACTCAGCTTGGCTCTTGGGCAGTGGATGATCAGAGAAGAAGACAATGGAACCTTTTTTGAGTTCTACCATCGGGCCTTTATGAATCCCCCTCTACACTAGGACTCTCGGCTAATACTGAGGGGTTTTTGCAAAGACAACATTGTTTGGCACTCCTTGATAAAGAGACCTCTTGACTAGGATATATGTTCTCGGCTCTATTGCGGATTTTTTTTCAAAGACTTCACTTTAAGGTGCTCCTCGAAAGGAGACATTATGACTAGGATATATGCTTTGTCTCTGATACAAGGATCTTTGTGGATCGTTCTTATGCTATGCGAAAAATGGAGATTCCAACCTTGATAAAGACAAATTCTTTGATATCCTTAAATAGATTAAGACAAACCCTCTTATGAATATAGATTTAAAAAACAAACAAAATCATGATAGATAACTCCTCTAATCAATGTAGAATTACACTAGAAAATCTTAAAATTTACTAAATAGATTCCAGAATTGTATCCCTATAAAATGTGAGGATAATTAGAATACATATTTAGTGAAAAGTTCTCAACATAGGACGTTAGGACAATTGGGTATTCCAACGGAGCAAAGTGCCATGATACATAATGACAATACATGTATAAAATTGAAAAAAACAAATGTCCTTATCATGCTTTATTTTTAATATTAAATAGTGATTGGTTTTCAGTATCATGCTTTATTTTTAATATTAAATAGTGATTGGTTCTCACGAAGGAAGGAAGTGGGAAATCATCAAATTTAATGGTAAACCAATGGCACCAAACTTTATATTATGGTGTGATATGTCTCGGCGGAAACATCGGAAACCAATTTTCGCTGCAAATCTTTAACACCTTTTGACTAATGAACAATTTTTGTTTACAAAAGTAATAAAAGTTATGGACTTCATGTATTGTGTAGATATTCTTGAGACATGCGTATCTTTATTATAAAATAATACTATAAAGATACGTTTCAACTGAAACATCGGAAAGCAATTTTCTGAGAAAAGTCTAAGACTTATTGACTCATAAGCGATGGGTCGGAAGGAGGATTGCGTCTAAGACTTATTGACTCATAAGCGATGGGTCGGAAGGAGGATTGCAGGCCCATGCCTATCTTTATTATAAAATAATATAAAGCAATTTTCTCAAAAGAGTCTAGGACTTATTGACTGATAAGCGATGTGATATTAAATATAGTTTCTGTTTGAAATTTCGAGACACCCATTAGACGCCTTTCTTTATTATTAAATAATATTATTTTGGGAAGGAGGACGGACTTACATAAAGTCTTGCCCTCTCCTTTATTTTCCATTCAAATTTCAAAATTCAAAAAAGTTCCTTCCATTATTTTCCATATTCAGAGAATCAATCCCGTTAATTCCGTCGATGTCTATGTCTATATAAACTCTCACGCCAATATGGTTTTGGCAGAGCAGCTTCTTATATTTCAAAATCCATTCCTTTGCCGGAGATGGAAATCTGTTCCGTTCCTTCTCTTTTCTTATGCAGTAAGACTATATTTTTCTTCTTCTTTTATTTGATTATCCTTCTCATCCCTTTTGCTTTCTCCACTGTTCCTTTATCTCATCGTCGGCATCCTCATCTCAGCAATGCTTCTGATCACGAGGCTCTGCTGGGATTCATGTCTGCAATTACTCCTTATCCACTATCCACTACTTGGAAACCAAATGTTTCCTTCTGCAACTGGACAGGCATCACATGCAGTCGGCGCAGACCAAGAGTGGTTTCTCTCAACGTTTCAGGCATGCAATTACAAGGTACTATCTCTCCTCTTCTCGGCAATCTCTCCTTTCTTAGACTTCTCGACCTTAGCAATAACAGTTTCCACGGTCACATTCCCTATCAATTGGGAACCCTCTTTCGCTTAAGGATGCTTGTCCTGGATTTTAATGAGCTCCAAGGTTCTATTCCGCCCACTCTTGATGGGTGTCGCAGTTTACGGAACTTGACTCTGTTCTCTAACAATCTCACAGGAAATATTCCCTCTGAAATATGTGTTCTCCCCATGTTACTATTCATTGTCTTGGGAAGAAACAATTTGACGGGTACAATCCCGCCCTGCTTAGGAAACATATCCTCTTTGCAGTACATAAATTTGAATAGCAATAACCTTCACGGGAGTGTTCCTTCCGAACTGGGTATGCTAACCCAGCTGATCTTTTTAGTTATGGCCATAAACCATATCACTGGTAAAATTCCATCTTCCTTGTCTAACTGCACCAATCTTCAGATGTTGGGGTTAACCCTTAACCAGGTTAAGGGTAACATTCCAGCGGAGTTGTGTAGCAAGAACACCCAATTGACGGGACTCTATCTATACGGTAATCAGCTGAGTGGCAGCATTCCTTCTTCCCTCTTCAATTGTACTAAGTTTCAACTGATGGATTTAGGGGCTAACCAGTTCAGCGGTGTAGCGCCCACGGAGTTTGGTAAGTTGAAGCATCTCCAGGTGCTAAGCTTAGCAAATAATCAACTGGCTAGCGGCAGCACCACGAGCTTGCCAGTTCTTACTGCTCTTACCAACTCTTCCATCCTACAACTAATAGATTTATCAACTAATTATTTCACCGGATGTTTGCCCTTTTCTATAGGCCGCCTCTCTAAACTTTACTGGTTGAATTTAGGCAGTAATAAATTAGCAGGAGAAATACCTCCACAGATTGGAAACCTAACTAGTTTAAATTTGCTTGGTTTAGACGACAATTCTTTTACAGGGTCAATTCCTTCTTCACTTAATATGCTTCAAAAGTTGGAGAGGTTATCTTTGGCATTCAACAATTTACAAGGAAACATCCCAACAGAAATTGGGCAACTAAAAAGCTTAGGTGACCTAAGTCTGGAGCGAAATAATCTCTCTGGAATAATCCCTCATTCTATTGGCCATCTCCAACAGCTAAGATATCTATATCTTTATCTGAATCAGTTATCAGGTAATATACCCGCAAGTCTAGGGAAATGTGTGAACTTACTACTGTTAGACCTATCACACAACAAGTTAAGTGGGCACATACCTCCAGAGGTTGCAGGCCTTGCAAATTTAGCTTTCTATTTCAACCTGTCCAATAATTTATTACAAGGCCCTGTGCCGTTGGGACTGACCAAGATGACTATGCTTCAAGCTATAGATATCTCTGCAAATGAGTTAATTGGTTCCATTCCAAGTGCACTCGGAAGCTGTGTTGAAGTAGAATACTTGAATCTTTCCTACAACGCCCTTGATGGTCCAATTCCAATTTCGCTCGATGAACTTCAGAGTCTTCAAGAAATGGATTTCTCTTCCAACAATTTGTCGGCTGGAATACCCGAGTCATTGGAAAATCTCAAAATGCTTCGCCACTTGAATTTGTCATTCAACAAGTTGTCAGGAGAAGTCCCTAGAGGTGGAG